>JAEAOA010001195.1:4962500-4972500 GCA_016746295.1 Potamilus streckersoni
ATGCTTTTAAAGACATAATACATTTAAAACCTTTATACATTTAAAAACCTAATACTGGTAAAGACATTATGCATTTAAAGACATAATGCATAAAAAGAAATACACATAAAGACATAATACATTTAAAGACATAATACATTTAAAGACCTAATAAATTTAAAGACATCATATATTTAAAAACATACATTTAAAGAATTATACATTTAAAGAAAATGTATTTAAAGACATTACATTTAAAGACATTATACCTATAAAGACATAATACATTTAAAGACATAATACTTATAAAGACATACATTTAAAGACATAATACATTTAAAGACATTATACATATAAAGACATTATATATTTAAAGACATACATTTAAAGACATTATACATTTAAAGAAAATATATTGAAAGACATTACATTTAAAGACATATATATATATATATATATATATATATATATATATATATATATATATATATATATATATATATATATATATATATCAAGACATAATACATTTAAAGACATAATACATATAGACATACATTTAAAGACATAATATATTTAAAGACATACATATAAAGACATTATACATTTAAAGACATACTTATAAAGACAATACATATAAAGACATACGTATAAAGACATTATACATTTAAAGACATTATACTTATAAAAACAATACATTTTAAGACATTATACATTTAAAGACATACATATAAAGACATAATACATTTAAAGACATTATACTTATAAAAACAATACATTTAAAGACATTATACATTTAAAGACATACATATAAAGACATAATACATTTAAAGACATTAGACTTATAAAGACATTACACATTTAAAGACATACTTATAAAGACATTTTAAGACATATATTTAAAGACATAATACATATAAAGACATTTAAAGATATAATACATTTAAAGACATTATACCTATAAAGACATTATACATTTAAAGACATACATTTAAAGACATTATACATTTAAAGAAAATATATTGAAAGTCATTACATTTAAAGACACACACACACATATATATATATATATATATATATATATATATATATATATATATATATATATATATATATATATATATATATATATATATATATAAAGACATAATACATATAGACATACATTTAAAGACATAATATATTTAAAGACATACATATAAAGACATTATACTTATAAAGACATAATGCATATAAAGACATACATATAAAGACATTATACATTTAAAGACATTATACTTATCAAAACAATACATTTAAAGACATTATACATTTAAATACATACATATAAAGACATTATACATTTAAAGAAAATATATTGGAAGTCATTACATTTAAAGATATATATATATATATATATATATATATATATATATATATATATATATATATATATATATATATATATATATCAAGACATAATACATATAGACATACATTTAAAGACATAATATATTTAAAGACATACATATAAAGACATTATACTTATAAAGACATAATGCATATAAAGACATACATATAAAGACATTATACATATAAAGACATACTTATAAGACATTTTAAGACATCATATATTTAAAGACATAATACATATAAAGACATTTAAAGATATAATACATTTAAAGACATTATACTTATAAAGACATAATACATTTAAAGACATTATGCTTATAAAGACATAATACATTTAAAGACATACATATAAAGACATACATATAAAGATATAATACATTTAAAGACATACTTATAAAGACATTATACATTTAAAGACATACTTTTAAAGACATATATTTAAAGACATTATACATTTAAAGACATATATAAAAACATAATACATATAAAGACATTATACATATAAAGACATAATACATTTAAAGAGATATTACATTTAGAGGCATCAATATTTAAAGACATAATATATATATAATTCAATTTTTATAAGTATACATTCAGGTAAAGTGGTGTTGTATTTTTCTTCCTTTTCTTCTTGCCTCAGATATTTTTTTGAATTAATAGTTGCAGTATGAAAGTAAGTAGAAAATATTAATAGTTTCAAAATGCCTTTATATAAATGAGCTTTCCACAGTGAAAACAATTTACTTGCAACTCTCATTTTTGTATTTCAGGTAGGAATATAGACAGAGAGGTTTTAGAGCATCAATTTTCCCAATGTTTACAGTCAGATTCTTCATAAATAAAATCCTGTTCACTTGTGTGCCTTCTCGTTTTGTTCACTAATTGCATTTACATTTTTATAGATGTAATTTCTGCTGAAAGTCTATTCACACTAAGGGCTACGTTCTTTGATTGTATTTACTGTTGCATAGAAAAATACAAGGGCAAAGCAAAAGTTACTGTTTTACTGAAACTGTAATGCATGAATTCTCCTATGTGCTTCTGTTAGACATTGACAAGGAAAATTATTATGTTTGTTTTATTATTTAATTATTTATATATTCTGAAATATGGTACATATTAAAAATAAGGCCATTAAAGAAAAAATAGATGTCTTTGAATATTAAGAAAAAATGAATTTGTGGTGAATTATATCTACTTTTTTGGCAAGGTAAGGAAGGAGGCATTGATTACTTTTTTCAATGTGATCTAATTAGAAATGTAACAAATTGGCACAGAACACATATGTTATAGAGTGTCATGCAGCCACTCAAAATGATATAAAATTCTGCATAATCAAGCACAGCACATTTCAAGGAACATTTTAATGAGTTTCCAGTACATGAATGGTATCCATACTTATAGACATTCAAAGATATCATTAGTTACAAAAGTATTATGACAAAATCTATCAAATTTTTTAGTATATATAGATTCTACCAAAAATTGGACAATATTTTAGTTACAATTAAGCAGAAAACTAATTTGTAAAAATATGATGTGGGTACTCACAATGAGCTGGGAAAATGCATGGATTGTATATTACCGTTACCATTGATGCCGGCATTGATAAGAGTTCTTGTTTTCTCAGCTGTTTTACATATTGTCTTTTTCTTTGCAATAGGGATGTGTTAAATTCAGACATTTTAATATGCCTTATCTTGGTTTCAAAATACAAATGTGGTTATCTTATTAAGTACATACATTACAACAAGGTTACGCTATACAGAGTGAATGGAATTCGAAACAGAATTTATTATGTTTTATTCCTTGCACTGAAAACATTGACATGCCGACATCAGTGAAAATACCTAAATAGTTCTGGTCTGTGTTTATAATTAAAAAATATGGATTGAACATGTGTATCGAACATCTATCGACCATATAAGATTAAATTGGTACACAATTAGAACTAGTATTGGTTACATATAGCAAACATTTTTGACAAATAGAATAGGTTCCACTAAGTTAACATTATTTATACCTTTTTTGGCAATATTTCTGAGTTTTGCATTGCTTATACCTAATTATAGGCAATACATCAATTTGTTCATACCTATTTATTGGCATTTGTTCATACCAATTTACTAGCATTATGTCTGCATTCAAATTGTTTGTACCTATTTTATAGGCAGTTCATATATTTATTGGCATTTGTTCATGCGTATTAGCTGGCAACATATGAGTTCAAATTGTTTTTACTTTTAATGGGCCATATATATGAATTCATGTTTTATATATATATATATATATATATATATATATATATATATATATATATATATATATATATATAGAGAGAGAGAGAGAGAGAGAGAGAGAGAGAGACAGAGAGACAGAGAGAGACAGAGACAGAGATGGCCAATACACCTTTCTTTTGAACTTACTTTCAGATCAAGGTAGAACTTTAACTTTACATTACATAAATTGAAAAAAAATTAAAAATTATTGTTTGCTGTCATTGTTTCTATTTCATTGTCTGTTTGCTTTAGTTTTGTGGAATTTATTGCCATTTTTCAGCCTGTGTTAGGCTAAATATCAGTAATAATTATTTAACAATACATGTATTAAACCATGATAGAAAACCATCAACAAAAAAACATTTTTATACAACATGACTGCAAATCTGGCCTATAATGGAAATGTAATGTTAAAACTAAAGCTAGTAACTAACATGCTGTTGGGATGACCCTCACACACCCCACACATATATTCACCACACAACGGATAAGCATTAAAAATGGAGTATACCAAATGGAGCTTAAATCCATTATATATTAAATTTGCTGCCATTTTTAAATAAAACCACCATCCTTTCCTTCCATGTAATCCCTACAACCCTAGCAAACATTGTAATGCATGGAGTAAAAATAGATAAAAGACTGATGGAAAGAAGAACAGGAAATTGAACTAAATTTTTATAACCTTTGTAAGCCCTGTATGAAACCCAAGATTTTTAAGAAAGTTTGACAATCCTGAATTTAAGATTCTTACTAAGCGTTGCTATGCATATCACTAGCACAGAGTTGTATTTCAAAAATATTCCCTATAAAGTCAGGCAAATTGGCATTCCCTATAAAGTCAGGCAAATTGGCATTCTTCAGTTGTTTTGTGTTACAGATTTTATGATTGTGCTTGCTTAAACTGGCCGACCTTGGCTTACCCAGTGCATGAAATGAATCGACTGTTGTTGAGACCAAAGTCAGTTGCTATATGGTTAAGTGCTGAAGCGATAATATGTCTTGTGATGTTGCAACATTTTTCTGTTCCAGTTTTGAAAAGGGCAGTGCCAATGTCAGTTCATGTTTTTTTTACTCTTTGGAAAGAGGATACCTTAAACCTAGCCAAATGAAAGTGTATTTTCAGTATGAGGTATCGTAGAAAGTTTTATTTTAATAAATCACTATCGAAAATGTAATTGCAAATATATTAATGTACTCTGTTCAAGTTTGAAAATCACAGTGCTAAATTTGAGATGTAATATGATGATTGAAATGTGCCCTATGAAAAGTCAGGATGGAGAGAAGAAAATGGTTCTACATTGGGGTTTTATGTAATCATTGTGACTGTGGCAATTTTAAAAACAGCAAGTGATGACATACACAAACATAGGTAGATGGAAGAACAGATACAATGAGTGTTTTTAACTTGTTAAGAAAATATTTCTTTCTCACTACCTGTACAAATGCAGTGACTCTCACCACCCTAGATTTTAGTGCACTGTCTGACCTTATCCATAGCTACTTCATTTCATGAGTCATGCATGTTTAGATCAATGTTTTGTGGGGGGGTCAAATGCACAAAAAAGAAAGACAGACAGAGATAGGGAAGTAAAAGAGTTTAAGAATTTTAGCCCTAAACCAGTTAACAAACACTTTTATTAAATCAACGTTTCTTTGATAATCCCAACTAATTCCAACATCAAAAAGTGACAAAAAGGTCTAGAAGCCCTATGGCTTTACAAGAAAATTAACATTACATGGGAATTTACATTACACTTTAGCTATAATGTGTGGGTCTCAATAGCCTCTATCCAGAAATGTAATATTAAACCACACTCTATTCAACTTAAAAATGAAAAGACAGGATAGAGGGAAGAATGAATACATACACTTAACAACTGGGAACCTGCTTACTTTTTACAAGCAAAAGATGCATCTTTTATAAATCTTGCATTGTTTGACCTGGGATGAGGTCTTAGATTTCTTGTTATCCTAAAGCTAATATTCTCACTAAAAGTTGCTATGTATTCTGCTAGATTTTGTACACTGACTGACTGTTGCAACCCCAAAAGACTTAATAGTCTGCATTGTAGGGGAAAAAATGCATCACACTTTATTAAAGTTCACCGAGTGTCTTTTTCTATATTTTTGTGAATTTTCTGTTGGTAAAAATGAAGAGATTTTGTTCAGGTTTAAAAAAGGCAGGTCTAATGTCATTTTGTTTCCTGACACATGAAACTTTGGATGTAATGTGTTTGTGCGCTAAACCCAAAAGTATTCAGAGAGAAAGTAACAGGTTTCTGAAGCTAAAAATTTAGTGAGAGGTTTTGTGATTGGGGTTGGAGGTAAACTACAAAACTAAAGTATGGGTAAGTTGGACATCCTTCTGGGAGTGGTTATATTTGTTTAAGAAATAATAATTTTAAATTTGATCTCTCTCTCTCTCTCTCTCTCTCTCTCTCTCTCTCTCTCTCTCTCTCTCTCTCTCTCTCTCTCTCTCTCTCTCTCTCTCTCTCTCTCTCTCTCTCTCATTGTAGGTATGAACATCTCTTATTACTTGAATAACTTGGACATATTAATTGGTACAAGGCAGTTTCACATAATGTTGTCAAGTCCATAATTTTTTTATACACAATGATGTCAGGTCTATAATTTCTTTACCCAAATGTCAAATTTCATATTTTTTTTTACACCTAATGTTGTCAGGTCCATATTTTTTTACAAAACACAGATGATTACTTTTAGTGTTCCAATACCTATTGTTCATAATTATTGCTATCTTTATAGTGTTTCAATGCCTATTGCTCATAATTATCTCAATCTTTAGAGTGTTCCAATGCCTGTTGTTAATAATTATCTCTATCTTTAGTGTTCCAATTCCTATTCTTCATAATTATCCATACCTTTATAGTGTTTCACCTATTGTTCATAATTATCTCTATCTTTAAAGTGTTCCAATGCCTATTGTTCATAATTATCTCTATCTTTAAAGTGTTCCAATGCCTATTCATAGTTATCTCTATAGTGTTCCAATACCTTTTGTTCATAATTGTCTGTCTTTAGAGTGTTCCAATGTCTATTGTTCATAATTATCTCTATCTTTAAAGTGTTCCAATGCCTATTGTTCATAATTATCTCTATCTTTAAAGTGTTCCACCTATTGTTCATAATTATCTCTCTCTTTAAAGTGTTCCAATGCATATTCATAGTTATCTCTATAGTGTTCGAATGTCTATTGTTCATAATTGTCTGTCTTTAGAGTGTTCCAATGCCTATTGTTCATAATTATCTCTATCTTTATAGTGTTCCACCTATTGTTCATAATTATCTCTATCTTTAAAGTGTTCCAATGCATATTCATAGTTATCTCTATAGTGTTCGAATGTCTATTGTTCATAATTGTCTGTCTTTAGAGTGTTCCAATGCCTATTGTTCATAATTATCTCTATCTTTATAGTGTTCCACCTATTGTTCATAATTATCTCTATCTTTAAAGTGTTCCAATGCATATTCATAGTTATCTCTATAGTGTTCCAATGTCTATTGTTCATAATTGTCTGTCTTTAGAGTGTTCCACTGTCTATTGTTCATAATTATCTTTGTCTTTAAAGTGTTCCAGTGCCTATTGTTCAAAATTGTCTGTCTTTAGAGTGTTCCAATGTCTATTGTTCATAATTATCTTTGTCTTTAGAGTGTTCCAGTGGCTATTCTTGTTCATAACTATCTAACCGCTCCGGTGGCCTAGTGGTGAGAACGTCAGCCTCGGATGTTGGGGGTCGTGGGTTCGATCTTCGGTCGAGTCATACCAAAGTCTTACAAAAATGGTATTAACAGCTACCTCGCTTGGCGCTCAGCATTAAGTGGCTAGTGTTAGGACTGGTTGGCCTGGTGTCAGGATAATGTGACTGGGTTGGACGTCATGCTATATGTCTGCGGTATGATGCCCCAGTGCTAGACATCACTATAAACTGCCACACTGCAGACATCGTAGCGATATGACTGAAACTTGGATAAAGCTACGTTAAAAATCATGATCATAATCACATAATTATCTGTCTTTATAATGCTCCAATGCCTATTCATAATTGTCCATATCTTTATAGTGTTCCAATACCTATGTATATCTTTAGAGTATTAAAATGCCTTTTGTTCATAAATATGTCCCAGACTTTTTTCCAACCGTCGACTAACCATTTGATGATCTGACATGCATACAGCTTTGTAAGCATTCAATGTATCGACATGAAATCTTGATCTTGACCATCTTTAAATACATATGTTCTATTTGCTAACCTTTGCAGTATCCAGTTTACAGAATGGAATCATGACACTATATACAAATAGGATTGGGGTAAGTATTGCAGTACTTTTGTATGAAATTAGGAAGTTGAAGGACAGTAGGACTGCTTACACACTCTTCCCACAAACATGAGGAGTAAGAGGCTTACGTTTCTTCACTAAATTGTGTGCTAATGCAAGAGGAAAAAAGTCATTTGAACATAAAAAGAAAAACAGGAACTTGGTTTGTTTAAATGTTAGTTTGTTGATCCATGAAAGAAAGAAAACAAGACCTTTGTTTATTAAAAAGTGAATTTGTTGCGTGATGAAAAACCACTATCTTTTGTTTTGTTGAATGTAAATTGAAATAAAAGATTGATCTTTTTAAAGCATGAATTTGTTATTTTATGAAGCACATTGTTTTAGGAAACTGGCTTGTACTGTTACAGTAGCAAATGTTTTAGTGAAGAAACTGGCTTGTACAGTTGCAGTAGCAAATGTTTTAGTGAAGAAACTGACTTGGTGTTGAAATTGCACACACTTTAGTGAACAACTGACTTTTAAATTTAAAATATCACAAAGTTTAGTGAGAAAAAAAAGACTGCCTTTTGCTGTTATAGTAAAACACACTTTAGCAAAGAAAAACTAAATTTTGTTTTTGCGATATACAATTTTTGAAGCAACTATTGTGGCAACACATTTGATTGTGGAAAAAACAAGCTTTTGCAGTTGCACATAATTTAATTAATGTTGCTGTAGCACCTATTTTAGTAAAGAAACCATTCTAGTGGTGTTGTACCACTCTGGTGGACTATTGGTTATAGTGTCCGCCTCGGATACGCGAGGTCGCAGATTCGAACCCCGACCGAGTCATACCAAAGACATAAAATTGGTACTAAGTGCTGCCTCGCTAGGCGCTCAGGATTAAGAGTTTAGTGTTAAGACTGGTTGGCCTGGTATCAGGATAATACGAATGGGTGGGATATCATGCTACATGTCTGCGACGTAATACCCCATTGCTTAATATCACTATAATCTGACACATTGCGGACTTCGTACCGATATCACTGGAAAATTGTGAAAGCTATGTTAAAAATCCAAATCTTACACACACACACACACACACACACACTTCTAGTGTTCAACAAGCATACAATATTTAATGGCCTTTACTGTTACAGTAGCGCATGATCTAGTTGTTTGGTATATTAAATTTTGCTCAATAATTGATTTCTTGCGTCGGATTGCTTTAGTAGTTGTTAGTGAGAAGTTTGTAAAGGCGAAATTCTAATCCCCTTTCTCTCCATACACGCACGTGTTAGGCTTCATGCGGGATTTATAAAGAATATGATAGAAAGATTAGTATGTTACCAATTATTAAGTGTGTGTCTTTGTTCTTCTTTCCGTCCAATCTTTTATTTATTTATTTTTTTTCATTCAGTTTTTTTTTTTTTTTTTTTTGTAATATTGCTAGTGTCGTAGTGACTGTATTGCTGGTAAAAGAATGGTAGTTTTAAATTTCAAAGAGGATGCGATGAAATTTATAGTGTTTAGAAATTTGACTTTATTTATAAGGGAGCTTCAACCACGTATTTTAAATCCTACCATGTGTGTTAAATAGATGAGTGAATAATGGTCTCTCCTAATGGCGTGTTAGGTGTTGTTTTAACGTTGCATTTCCGTTAGAGACCAGCACGTTAAAACTTGTGACATAATATTAATTCCTGTTAGATGCCATAGTGTCCCATTTTTTAAACAGAAATTATAGGGTCAATGTTAAATTCCAGTTAGACGCCATTGTGCCATCAACATGTAAAATTCTCAATTGACGTCATCTCCATATTAAATCCCATTTCGGATTCAGCGCGGCATATTCTAGTCTCAACTAGATAAAGGAAAACATGTGAGTTGAATGGTGAATGAGGGTGTTGATAGAACACAACTGTGTTTAGTAGATCAGTTGGTACTGGTCAGCCAAAATGTATGTTAAAGCTGTGGAGCTTTTTACGTTTCCAGTTAAAGACCATAAAACTCCACAGGGCTAAGCCACAAGGCGCTACGCGAAGTGGACAGGCCTGTGAGAGAGC
>JAEAOA010001195.1:4977500-5010000 GCA_016746295.1 Potamilus streckersoni
TTTACAGCTGTTAGACTCTCGCTTCCACAATTTCTTTTTCAACAAATCCCGAGATCTCGCACAGTTATCTAATTTTTCTTAAGTACAGTTTCACAATTTTCATTTTTCTTTACAGTTTTAAAATGTTAAGATATCTAATATTTCTAAAATCTTGCTCAATTTCTCTCATAAACGTGGGGTTATTTCATATAAGTATTTTCCAAACTTTCCTCAAAAAAAGTGGGACTTAATGAAAAATTTCAGTTTCTTACTTCCAACAAAATCTTGAAAAAAGCTGACTTATTTAGTTTAAATTTCTTGTTGATATATAACATTGCCATCTTTCAAAAAGTTGGCAATATTCATGTTATAGTTGAATATAGAGCTTTAAATAATTCATTCGTAATACTTCAATACAATTTTGTATCTTTTTAATGTAAGTTTAGAGATCTCTGGGACTAATTCAAAACTGTGTATCATTTGAATAGATATTAATTAACACCTTTTTCTAAAGGGGATTGGTAGAACTACGTTCAGTTGACACAAATCATGGCATGGCACGAATGATTGGATTTGGTTCTTTTTTTGATTATCAGAATTCCTTCCCATAATACCTCTTTAGCATGCGACAAAAATAAGATTTTTTTTCCTTGTCTTCTAATCCAAAATCGCAAAATTGGTTCATGTTATTTCTTTTAACATTTGGTTTTATTTGCAATGAATTAATCATGGCTGGTTCAACAATGGCCAGAGCACACACAGGGACTCGATCTTTATTAATTTGTATTTCTACCCAGCGCGAAAAAATAAAATAATCACCAGAAATTTATTAATATCGGTTTTAGCCTGTTCAAGGACAAAGATCATACTTCTGGAGAAAGTATTATGTGTTTATAGACAGGTGCTTGGCACGTGACTTCATCAATGGTTTAACAGACGACATTGGACATATGATTTGTCTTATGTTTTATGCTAATTATGACGGGGTTCGGCGCGTGCTTGTACTTCTTGCTCTTTTCACTGAATTATGGAAGATTTTAATGGATGGTTATAACAGTTGGTGGATGTTTTTAATCTGTTTTTATATTTTAGGCGAGGAATAAATTAACAAAGAAAAGACAGACGAAAACAAAATTTAAAAAGTGAAATTGTTTAAACAGCGACATATTAACTCGTTTCCACGATACGCTTAATCTGTAGTTAATGTATAAAATATTGTGCACGATTTTCGCTACTATGAAACAAATTATATATTAAGACTGTTATTAATAATACGACCAATGTGTCAGACGTAACAATCATAATTTCTCACGTGACCGGTTCAGAATGGCTTACACAGTATCATATATGCATGAAAATCTGTCTTTAAGATCTCTTTGCATCCAATTTTGCCATGAGATTTTGTTTTTACTTAGATTATACTGAATGCATGAGCCCACAACTGGCAGCCTTCTAAACATAAATAAGCAAATAAATAGTACTTATTTATTAAATAAATAACAAGACTTATTCAATTGTTACTAATAAGTATTAAAAAGCATAAACGTTAGAGAACTGTTTGTTGTAGATACTACCCGATTCCAACAAGCCAAATAATGAGGGGCATTGATTCATAAAAAAATAAATTAACAATGTGTGTTGATCTACGTAAATCGTTACAAAATTGTTTAAACTCTGGACTGACTCATAAGTGCAAATTTGTTACATCTGTCCGAACGCTCGAAGTAAATCTCAAGTTGAAAACATTGATCGTCTTTTTATTAAGAAATGTTGTTTATTCAAATGGCTACCAAATGAAGATCATGTAAACAGCCGCGGCCGCACAAGCCTGGGCTAATATTTATTCAGAGAAAGGGAGCTTTTGATATTCGGCAACCAGAAAGGATAGCGGCTGGATTTTCACACATAAAGCAAGCTGAATAAATATTTTTATTCTCATTGATTCGTCTGTGGTACAACGAAGATTGAAGAAACGAAGGCTATGATTGCTGTTTCCGATTTAGAAGAATGTCATAATGGTCTATTGAACAACGTAAATGTTATCTCCCTCAAAATTTACACCACTCCATTCTGAATTTATATTGCACTCGTGTTTATAATTGGAATTGGAACTTTTAGAAAAGGGGCTACGGTATTTAACAGAAGAATGTACTGATAATCTGACTTCTTAAAGAGAGATTTTATATGATAGGTTTTACCGTCATCTTTTTTTTCTTTACAAAAAGAACATTAGTTTCGGTCCAGTATGGAATTAGTTTTAGACTTTTTATTATAATAGGTAGAAGAAGCAGATATGTGAAGTTTATCTATGCTGGTTCTAGACCAGACGAGCTTATGGGGTGGTCTTTCATTGTCCGTTAGTACAATTTACTTATCGCTGCTCCTCGTAGAGGGTTGTCATGAAACATTACACACAAATCCACCCCATTGTCCAGTTGGTCGTAAATAAAAATGTTGACGATCTGAGGTCTAATATGTCCACCACAGCGGCCATCTTTTCTCTTGAATGGAAAGTCATATCGAGATGGTGTGTTAACAACAGACTTGTTATACTACCTTGTTAACCCTAAATGAAAATGGTGCCGATCTGAGCTCTAATATGGCTTCTACAAAAGGCCAGCATGAAAGTCTTGTTATTGCTACTTCTCTTGAAATGATATTGTTACTATTAGATCTCTTAACTGATCCTAGATTAAATTGTTGCTGATCTTACTTCCAATTTGTGGCAATCTTATATTTGCTACTCCTCTTAAATGAATAGTGAATTTGACGTTGGGGTTTCATCAGAAATGTTCTTAATATGTATAACTGGTATAAATGAAAATTATTTACATCCATCGTTTCAATTTTAAAATTATTATGCTAACTCCTCCCAAATAAATGGTTTTGTTGACAGGGGGTTTTCACCAATATACTTATAATGATACCATGTTGGTGCCGTACGTCCAATATAACGGCCACGACATCAACCTTGAAAATCTTGTTGTCACTACTCCCTCTTGGTGAGCATTATAAAATGAGGTTTTCACAAAAAGACTTCTAAATATGTCCACTTTTTCCTAAATGAAAATGTTGCCCACTTAACATCCAGCATGTCCACCACAGAAGCTAATTTGAAAATCTTGTTATCGCTGAAGAATACCAGAGATGGTTTCAACGCTCAGTAGTTAAAAGGAATAAATGGCATTATCTTGAATTTCTGGAAATTCATTTTGACGCTGCAATGCATCGGTCAATTCAAGGGACTCATCACTTGAACTATCCGCTTCGTCCTTCTTTTTCTTCTTCGACTTTCTTCCGTTCTTCCTTTCATCCGTTCACTTCGTTTCTGTTTTCGCCGTTTTTGTTGCCGGTAATGTTCCAGTTGTTCATGTTACAGAAGTTGTTTAGTCATTAAATAGCTAAGCAATATTTATTTTAATTTTATATTTGTATAATACAAACAAATATAATGAATATAACATTATCTCTTGGTAGCGATTCTCTGATTAGAACAGTTTATATACCATTTAACTTTATTTTGGTTATCAGACAATTTATTTTTTAATTCCTAAGTTTAGCATAGCTTAAAAGAATGTTAGTTCAAGCCTCTACAAGGTCTTATACTGGAGTAACAGCAAGCACTAATAATAGTTGCAGTAGTGGTAGTAGTAGGTGGTGGTGGTAGTTATGGTGGTGCTAGTTTGGTTGTATAATAGAGATAGAGTAATGAGGTTAAAGAGAATAAAACGAGAATAAGAAAGTCATTTTCGGTATTGTTTGTCCGTCAAACTTTTGAAACCCGACGTTTACAGTTAAGAGCCATTAAGAGAATGTATACATATTTAATACATTTAACTCGCGAATGGGTAATAGCTGGTAGATGTAGAAAGGTGCATTATTGATAGTTTATAGAAACTAAATAAAGGATAATATTTTTTAAATAAATTATAGAAGAGATTTATACAGATCTTTATGATCACTGTGAACATGCATGAACATTTTGAGAGAGAGAGAGAGAGAGAGAGAGAGAGAGAGAGAGAGAGAGAGAGAGAGAGAGAGAGAGAGAGAGAGAGAGATACCGTGTCATGCGCGTGAATTATGGATGCTGTCAGATTGGTAATTAGCACTTGTGAGACAACTGTCCAGCCATTTATATCTGCCTACCATTACACAATACATTATACTCCGTAACCATGTACATCAATCAACAGATAGAGATCTCACTTTAATGTTCAACAGGTACTGCAGTAGCAGTGTTATCGTAGTATACAACTGAATTTATAATAATAATAATAATAATAATAATAATAATAATAATAATAATAATAATAATAATAATAATAATAATATCCTACCCAACTAGTTCCATGTCAAATACAAAGCCACTTATTAAAAAATTGGTCCTATAATGTGCATTAAACATCATTACTCAAATCATCACTGTAATAAAACCACTTTTCTCAAATCATCCGAGCGTCCTGTATGTGAGGTTTGATGATGCCTCCCATCTTCATATTTTATAACTGCACAACCTCTTGATTCTATAACTAGATATAATTCATAATAAAAAGATTGCCTTTTTAACTGATTTCCCTGGCCTTGCTATTATTTATTTCTCACGCTTTCCAAGATAAAGTGTGTGTGTGTGTGTGTGTGTGTGTGTGTGTGTGTGTGTGTGTGTGTACTGCCTTAGTAATATCCCCGCTACTGATGGGGGTGTACCTAGTGGAGATCCAAATGTGCAAAAATCAACTTTTTCCTTACTGGAAGGGAGTTTAAGATGTATGTATGTATGTATGTATGTATGTATGTATGTATGTATGTATGTATGTATGTATGTATGTATGTATGTGTGTGTGTGTATGTACGTACGTACGTGTATGTATGTATATATATATATATATATATATATATATATATATATATATATATATATATATATATATATATATATATATATATAGTCAGACTTTTTATATTCAGATTTGCAAAAGTCAGACTTGTTATAATTAGACCTAAACCTGTCAAACTTATAGTAGTTTCTGTGCGTGACATTGGTGTCAGACATTAGTTAACCCTAAAATGAAAAATTCATATTTGTTGCTCTCAGTATTTCTAACCATAAAATTCAATGAAAAAACATTCTGAAAATTTGTTTTATGCCATTTCTTAAAATTTTCATCGTAAATCTAAACCTTTTCATGTTGGACTGTTCCTTTTCTTCGGTAGCTTTGATTTTTTTTTCCCATGCAACAATTGCACATCCATTCCATTCATTTGTCCTCGATGTTGGTTTCATGACTGCTTTATTTTGCATTTTTTTAAAAAAGCAAATAATTGGTGTATGATAATTGAATGTTTCGTCAAAGCCAAGTCATAAACTGGTTCTGCATGTTTTCTTTCATGCAGTATGGTTTATTCTGCGCTGCTGCAACTATTCTCCCATCTCCCATGAGGATAAGCAAGTATGCGTAATTCAAAATAGCGGATGTACAAGCATTCCGATTCGACCGAGGTGTAGATGGAATTAGGTAGGAGCGAAGGCCTCAGAAGCCTGTTAGAGATTTATCAACATAGACGTTAATTAAACCTTGGGTGCAGAAATTGTTTATTTGTACAATTGGTATGTTGAGTTAGTGGCAAATAATGGAACACGAACCACAGGCGATGAGGCGATCAAACGGACAAATGATGTTGACATAAGATTTGGGTACTCCTGACAAAACTAACGAGTCTATTCATCACAACCTCTTATTGTTAAACAATCAGAAAGTATCACTGTGGTAAATATGAGGGATTGGAAACATCTCTTAGTAAGTTTATTTTGTCTAGGAGATCAGACGCTGCTTGCGTGTTGAGAACCTTGCGGCACGGGCTACTCATGCAATGGATGCCGGTTGTTTCGCTGATAGTAAATGTTGCCTCTTGCTCAAAAAGGTTCACTCAGCGTAAAAAAAAAATTGTTTGTATAGATGAAAACATCAGATTGGAGGCAGTAAGGAAGATTTTTTTGTTTAAAATTAGAACCTAGTTATCAATACAGGTCTGATGTCGGATTTGATCTTATTAACTTTGGATCTACCGCAACGTAAAGCGCGTTATATTCCTCCACCTAAGAGAAGGAAGAAAGATATATATATATATATATATATATATATATATATATATATATATATATATATATATATATATATATATATATATATATATATATATATATATATATACAGAGAGAGAGAGAGAGAGAGAGAGAGAGAGAGAGAGAGAGAGAGAGAGAGAGAGAGAGAGAGAGAGAGAGAGAGAAGGGGCACTCCCGAGTCCTGAATGGAGGAGAAATGCGACGTTTGTTATCCTTACGCCAGGGTCTTTCTAGACACAATCTCGTGTTTCATGTTTTATGTTTCTCAGTTAGTTTTTACGGAGACATGTTTGCAATAAGTTTGCAAGAAAGGATGTGGTTAATAATTATAATGAAAATAATAAAAATAATAATGATAATAATAATAATATTTTTATTATGATTATTATTATTATTATTATTATTATTATTATTATTATTATTATTATCATCATCATCGTTATTATTATTATTATTATTATTATTATTATTATTATTATTATTATTATTATTATTATTATTATTATTATTATTATTATTATCGATATTACCATCGTTGTCGTTGCAATTCTCCAATGAAAAAGTCTTTAAAAATGAAGCGAAAAGAAGCAAGAGTATGGACGATTGTGATTTATATGTTAAAAGATTAATTTTGGTGAAATGTGTCAGAAGAAAAGGAAAATAAATATTGAATGGGTTTTGTGTTTTGTATCTGTCAGTCTTTTTTTTGTTAATAAATTAACATCATTTTCCATATATGTGTATACTGATTTTTAAAAAAATCATTTGTTTCTTTTTTGTTGGCGTTGTTTTGTTTGAGTTTTGGATTAGTGATCGGTTTTACTGGGTTTTTTCAGGGTATTTTTGTTTGCTTGTTTGTACCTTAGTTCACTGATCATAATATAGGAAATACAACGTGATTTCGAATAAAACTCAATGTGATTTCGTAAGTTAGAGTTGGAATGATCTGGTCTTTATGTATCACTTTGAACAGTTTTGAAGTTATACATGTAAACTGGGGATGTTGTTGATGCTGTTGATGAAATTATGTTATGTATTCAAATGCTAAGATGTTATATTTAAGCTAGCAATACAAATTATAATGTCGGCGCTTTGAGACGCCCGCTTAAGAAAAATAATAAAATAATACTGAGAGAGAGAGAGAGAGAGAGAGAGAGAGAGAGAGAGAGAGAGAGAGAGAGAGAGAGAGAGAGAGAGAGAGCATTATATCTAATCAAAAAAAACATAGTAAGATATTAAAACTGGTTTTCTTTTTCTGTTTGATGTACCATCCAAAGAGACGGCAGTATACACAATTCTAACAAATTCTTAATAATAATATTAATATTACTGCCTTTAACAAATTTCGTTTTTTATTTGTATGTGTACCATTGAGTTGTATACAGATATACGGTATGGAATATTAGTTTCGTTGTTCAGTCTGTTTATGATGATGTGCCCCTGATTAATGACCTACCTTTATTGACCACAAGATATCAGTTGTTTAACTGAGCAACGCGCCTATAGGTAGCATTCTATGTCTATTGTTACTAACACGTTAACATCTGACTTTTATTGAATATAGTAGCAAACGCCGGAAACCACAAAACTTATCAATCAAATAAGTTAGAGATGATATTTGCATTTATGTCATTGAGTAACAGTACTCTATTACTCTAGTTCCAAAATCACTGGATCTTGGATCATATTACCAGATTCCCTTGAGAGTATTTGTCGCTAAATATTACAAATTGCACCACTAACGCCTATAGGAATGAATCAAAATGTATAAAATAGTCAGTATTTTATTATCTGGGATGGATTAAATTGTATACGACCTCCAATAAGTTTAAGTCCCAAATGTGCTTATCACTGTAAAGTAGAAAATTAAGATGATGATAAGCTGTCGATAAGATTTTACGCCTTTGAATCATACAATCAAGTCTTGGGACATTCCTTGTTGTTTAACACTATCTCATGACGATAATTAAGTTTCATTACCATGTTTTGCCGGGCTAAAGCATCTTGAGTGAATCGTTTAATTAACACGCTGTCAGTGTTTAATTCAGCCTCCTAGCCCTCCATTGCCGTCCAATCAGTCGAGGGTCTTCGGGGTCGGCTGAGACATCGTCGGTTCTCTTACTCAGCCTGAATCCTTTGTATCAAAATTCAAATTTGATAAATATTGTCCCCGATTTGATTCGCCAACAGGCGTTTTATATGCCTAGTTAAATCATTTTGCTGAGCGAATATAATGTGGCTATTGAAGGGAAGAATGATGGAGAAAATGAGCGGCGTTCACGGTACTTTGGCTGTTCGATAGACTCCCTGTGGCACACGTCAAGGAGGCCTGTTGGGAAATCGCTTTTTGTTGCCGGTTAAATGTTTAGCACTCCGCCCATTCTTGGTTCCTCTAACTCGAAAAGATGGTGATTACACGGAATGTTTAGACCGTTGTATATCACTAAGATCTCTATACATTGCGGTTGAGTTGCCACAGACTCTTTGTGCAGTCACTTTTCCGGACAATCACTTAATTTGGACCGGTAAAAACGTTATTGACGACAGTTGAAAGGAAAAGAGAATATTTAATTTGCACGATTTGTTTGAGATGTTGATTAATGCTTTTGAGCATCTAATGAGAATAGAATTACCGGCGGACCTTTACAATGTATTTATTTCCAAGATTGCATGCCAATCTCGGTAAAATCTGAAATGATCCCTCCCACGAGGTAACGCGATTAGCTGATGTTCAATTGTACCGTTAACTCATTAGGATCAAATCTGAAGATAGTTAACAAATAAACTTGTGTAATAAAATATTATTTTGTAACTGTGAAAATTTGTCAACCGTGAAACTTTTATAACCGTCTCTGGTGAAAAGCGGCTAGTCTTCCTCTCTAAATTTCATCATGATCTCAAAGAACTTTACCAAACAGGGCGATAACAAATTGATCACACCATTGAGAGAAATGGAGAATTATCTAGATGATTTAAACTTTAAAAAAAATCAATAGTTAATAACGTTTTATTCTAAAGTTTGCTGGTTTTCGCTTGTATCTGATTGCAATAGTTTCTGTATGAACTATGAAGCATAGTATAATTTTTGTGGTCTTCGACGAATATTAGAGACTATTTCGATATTATTATGAAGAACAAGAATATTGAGCGAATTCGTGTTATCTACTTTAAATAAGCATTTTGAGAAGAATGGAAAAATCTGTATATACTCTTAATGTGCACTGTTATGTCAGGAAACACTTCTTTCTTTTAATTTCAATTCCTCGATCTCTGACATGAGATATATATTTCTGATCACTGTCTTGATTAAAATATGTCCAGAACAGCTACCGTGACTAACTTAAGTCGGAATAACTTCCAAATCAAACCACGCGAGGTCGCAATGACATTAGCTTCCTCCCATTATTGTGGCTGTGTGCTTTGATCGCGGGAAAGATCAGAGAAATTTTTTAATGGAGTAGTGTTTTTGAAAAAAAATGGTTTCTTGAAAACTTAATGACATTTCGAACAGTGGGGGAAGCACGGACGATGCAACATCTAATTTTCTGCTTTGTAGCTCAGGGTATATTTTGCAAATCACATAGACGTCATTCTGAGATTGTCCTATAAATAAATGTTCACTAATATTCACTTCACAAATTCACCCATCTGCCTATTCAGTTTATCCTAGACTGCACTGCATAATTTGCACTGTTTGAAAATGTACAATTAAGGAAAGACCCTGAAAGACTGGGTTCTTGGATCCATACCGTGTGTTGTGAACAAGACACCTCGTCCTGCATAAACAGATGTTCCTGCCACAAATTCCGGGTCAGTTTGCTCTGGGCACAGATTTAGTGCATGTGATCCCTGTAATTAAGTCCCCCAAATTAGCTGCATGCTACCACGCGCGAGCACGGTGATCACACTCATTATCTGCGAAGCCTCCACAACAAGAGCGCACCCTATATTAAAATTGTCACCACTAGTTTGTCATAAATCTGCATGACTGGATAGTATAAGAAATTGCCATATATTTGTCCAATATTTGAAAATACTTTGGAATATTTCATGTTTGAAATTTTATACAGGGCGATGTAATCAGTTTTTGAGCCCTAATTCTAAATGTCATCATCAGCATCGTCAGAATCAGCATTATTATCATCATCAGTATATTATTATTATTATTATTATTATTATTATTATTATTATTATTATTATTATTATTATTATTATTATTATTATCGATGCAATTGTTATTGTTGTTTCACTGATATATGTGGTTTAACTACTTGGAAAACTCCAGTGTCATTGCAATTTAATGAAACACATATCCTTATGTAGCCGAGGACTCCTTAGCGTTAAACGTCGACCTTTTAACCTTTAGATTTGGAACCTCTACAGCCGTATCAAAAAAGTCAAATACCAAAATACCAGTTTTTAGTACAATGGCGTTCTCGACTAATTTTAACATTACGTGGATCCATGCACTAAGCTGTAGTTCGACGTAACATTTAATCAGATTGACGTCTTTGCAGACCTAGTCTGTCGTAAAGTGACTTTCCTCTATACGTCCTTCTTACAATTTTTCAATATTTATTTTAATGAACAAATAGAAAAACGAGCAAAATTAAACCAGACAAGGGACAAAAATCGTCCAGCGTCTCGTTTTCCTCTTTACAAATATGTTCAGTTTGTAAAATACTTTAACTTTTTACTTATAAAGAGTTGCTTACAGTTTACAAACTGTGAATGAGATTACCGCATTAATCCTCCCATGATTTTTACGATATTGAACATCTAAATAAATCTTATGCAAATAAAAATGTTAAAAATAATAATGCTCAAATTTATGTAAGCATCGTTTAATTTTTAAAATATTGTTTGTCTGTTAGTAAAGCATTTTCAGTTATACGTAATGCATTTTGTAAATGCCTATATTTTAATTTAAATGACAAATCTTTGTTACGTTCGCGTTGTAAGTAGACCTTACTCTAGCACAGTGGTTCCCAAACTTTTTCGGGACACCGCCCCCTTGATTATTCTCAGCACCCCAACCCACCGCCACCACCCCCTTACCCAGTACACAGCATTATTAAGCATTAACGCATCCCCACCAACGATAATCACGCCACCCTCAAGGGAACGGTTCCACCCACTTTAAGAACCACTGCTTTGGCAGAACCCTCATACTTTTGGACCATACATACTTCCCATAATTCTGTACTGAATGAATCAACTCGGCTAATATGAACAAAACAAAACAGGAGATACTAAGGTATATTGAATTGGAGTCAATAAACTACATGAATTTTAGACATAATTGATTTAAACTTGGCTACATTTGACCAAACCACCATGATCTTAACCAAACTGAAGTAAACTTAATTGTCCTAACTGATTGTTAGAGATAAACCAAACTACTGGAAACATCTATACGACACCGACAAAATTTGACTATACAAGATCAATATGATGATATCGTGCATTCTCCATTGAAACAATACGGTATTGAGTGCGTCCTGTTATAATTGGAAGGTATTATTCGTGCGTATTTAGTCATATCTCCAAATTCATCGAGTCATCCGAAGTGAGCAGATTTCTTATCCTGCCCGAATATAACAGAAAAGTGCCCCTTTCATAATTCCACCCGTCCCTCTCAGTTTTAAGACATTATTTATTAATTCTTCAAAGATAATTTATGGCATTCTTTTGTCTCATGGGAAGCCATTTTAAGATCTTGTTATTTCACGTGATGTACGAAAGCGCCTAGCTTGGTGAAGACTCGTGCGGCAACGACGCTCCCTTAGGGTGGAAGCTCTAAAAAGGTTGGACAGAGGAAATTAGCTTGTCTTGCCGCTTTTCCAATGATTTAGATAAATATTTACATTGCCACGTCTAAACTTTTTGATAATGAATTATTAATTGATTTCCTCTGGCCATTCAGAATGACTGAAGTGTAATTACTGAAGTCATCGCCATTGGTATTAGACTGTTCCGTTATGGAAAAAAAAAGAAGTCTGGTGGATTTAACATTGGATTATTAATACCAGTATCTTAACGTTAGCATCAGGTAATGTATTCTGTGTCATGGTTCATATAAATGTTGCTAGCATCCTCTTCCTCGTCGTCTTTAATGCAATGTATGTTAATTGACGAAGTAACAAACTCAAGAAGTAAAACCTTAAGACACATCTTTCTCGTTAAGCGCTACCATTTATACCATGCCCTTCTTCATTGTTTTCTTAATATAGTATCTACCTTCTTATATCTAGGTATATTTAACTTGAATTGTTTGTTTGACCTTTGTCTGTAATTGAGGGCAGAGGTCTACCTGTTTACTCTCAAAGGTGTCTTGAAAGCAAGCTATACCTAGGTTGTTACCTTGGATTTTATTTCAAAAGCCAGCATTGATTGTGACGTTAGGAGATTCTATACACGAATTTGTTTACAGTTCGAAGTAATTTTCCATTAAGATGATGGAGATGTTTTTAAGAAAGATTAGTGCGACGTAGGTAAATTGGGGATTTGTATAAGTTTATTATTAGCATAATTATTCATTTATCCTTTCAAAATCAAACTGGAATTATTTACTGTTGTGTTTCAATCTAATTTGAGAAAGGTCTTTTATTTAAAATATTAATTGGAATTACAAAGTGCTCATTGACTTTTCTGGCTCAAATCATTACTTTGGGGTTATTGTCAGTTCAGTCAAAGACATTATATATTTTGTCATTTTAATACAGCTAGACTGGTACTAGATCGGTACATTTAAGGCTAATGGTACATCAGCTATTTAAAGATTGGAATTCATTCGGAACATGCTATACTTCTGGACCTCTGAAAGAGCTTTTAAGATTATTTGGGGTATAATTCACATAATTGTACGTTCCTAGTAAATTTTCATTTTATAACTTAGATAATTCAATTATCTGTTGAAATTTATGAAACTTTAGGTTTTCCTTTTTCTGTTATTTACTGTAAGACCATTGAGTCTAAACACATGCGATATTTTAAAAAAAAATGTTGGAATATATTTGTTAGCTACAATATACTAGTATTATCGGATAACTGTATCCTACCTGATCTTTATAAAATTTGCTTGCCATAGCTTATCAAATGTGCAGGTATCTGGAGATGCTCATGATTAATTCCATGTAGTATGCAGATAAATACCGGATAAAATGTCTCTCCCAGGAAACCATATATGACCATACATTTGGTCTTGACTAATTTGTATTAGAACCAAGCACCTATTTGGTGAAAGTACTCACAGTTTCCTCTTTTATGGGGTGGGGGGTGGTAAAAAGTGAATAAAAGTCTAGTACGTGCATGCTGGGACGTGCTGTTTTGTAACACCCGATAACTTACCAATCAGAAGAAAACCTATCGGTTATTTTAGCCCTAACGTGGGAGATTATAAATTGCGTTAATCGAGTATAGTGTTTTCGACCTTTTAGATCTGTATACTTGTTTATACTCCACTCATCGACAGCGGACAATGGATGTAAATAAAATCTAAAAAGTTGAAATTTGATCGAAAGACAACACATATTTTTTCTGTCAATAATGGCGTTCACTACGTATGTTTCTAGCGTAAACGATTTACAGAATACAGCTAAATTAAAGAAAGCAAAGTGGACGAATATATGGACAATATTTTCTTTCAAATGCTTTTTGAATTTATAAAACATGCATGTAATTTGATAATTGATTGGGTGGCTTTTGTTGGAACCTTTAACTTATGTTTGGCTTTATGGTGTCGATGAAACGAGAGCTCAGTACCTTTCGCAAGGACACGCCGAGGCAGCCGACCCCAGCTGGCCTGAGCGTGTATCGAACGCGCTACACATGAATTAATTGTTCTACTCTCCTACCATCTGAGCTTCCGTAGCTCCCTCATGTCACTTAACACATGAACGAGTTATCGTCATTGTTTTTATTTTTCTAATTTTCTTCTGTTGATATTTTTATGCTTTATGTTTTGCAGGGGAATTATATGGTGTGATTTTAGCCCTATGTTTTAATGAATATGTATTATTTTATCTTTTATTGCGATTTGTCAGCTTGTTGCCTGATAAACAATAGTCTTCCATTTCTAGTAGATTACATGTAGTGTTTTAGGACATTATTTTAGTTTATCCTGGAGTTGCATTCTATTATAATATTGCTGTATGTTTTACTGTGTTATGTTAATTCAGTTGTCTTCAAGGGCTAAGTTTATGCTATCTCAGTTCGGTAGGTTTCAATGACTAATGTTTTTGTTTATTTAATTTTAATAGTTTTTAAGGCTAATGTTTTGTGTTTATCTCATTCTAATAGCCTTCTAAGGCTACTGTTTTGTGTTTATCTCATTTTAACAGCCATCTAAGGCTAATATTTTGTGCTTGTCTCATTTTAATAGCCTTCTAAGGCTAATGCTTTGAGTTTATCTAATTTTAATAGCCTTCTAAGGCTAATGTTTTGTGTTTATCTCATTCTAATAGCCTTCTAAGGCTACTGTTTTGTGTTTATCTCATTTTAACAGCCATCTAAGGCTAATGTTTTGTGCTTGTCTCATTTTAATAGCCTTCTAAGGATAATGTTTTGCGTTTATCTAATTTTAATAGCCTTCTAAGGCTAGTGTTTTGCGTTTATCTCAGCTCAATAGCCTTAAGAGGCTAATTTTTAATTCATATCTAGTCTTGTATGAATACAACTTATTTAATCTTCATAGGCCTAATGATCGGAGTTAGCTAATTCTAACTATCTATACAAGGCCTACTTTTGATCTGATATCATGTGATTATGATACGTTGAGATAGGCAGACGTTCAGAAGAATGGATGGACGAACAGACATGGGAGGGTGTGGTAATGAATAGATTGATATTAATAGGTATGGAGTGGCTAATATAAGGATGGAAAGGCAGACTTACAGATTTATTTATTATTCATTCTTTGATATATTATCAAAATCATCTCCACATATACTTCAAATGCATATATATATATATATATATATATATATATATATATATATATATATATATATATATATATATATATATATATATATATATATATATATATATATATATATATATATGCATACATACAGACAGACAGAACTTAAAAAAATGACACTGAAAAACTTTGGGTCAGATTTTCTGAATTTTTGAGCCATTTATTTATTTATTTATTTATTTATTTATTTATTTATTTATTTATTTATCTTTCTATCTTAGTTTTGATGCTGAAAATAGCAAAGAATAACAGAAAAATGAAGTATGCATTTAACCATCATTCATGGACGGGAAAATTTCAAAATATCATTGACTTGTTTCTGTGATTAGGCATAAATAATGACAAGGCATATAAACATATAAACAAATATTTTGTAATATTAATTTAACATAAAGAAAAATTTAGAATATTCAGTTAGTTTTATCGTCATTTTAATTGATCATGTAGCCATGTAGAAAGCTGTTGAATAAATTCACGTTGAATTATTGTCGAACAAGATTACCCCATACATTTTACTTCTTGCGTCTCTGAAAAATATTACCAATAGAGCGGAAATATTGAATCCAAAGATGAATATATTTTGAAATCTCTTTGACCATGCATAATTCTCGCAAAATTTGTGTTTGTTTTCATTTGTCTATCAGCTGTTTTAAGCTTTTAGACACAAATACAAGTTTTAAGCATATTTATATAAATCTCGTAAGTCACTTGACAGGAACAAATATTAGTAAATATTGTTAATTAACGTCAGATTCATCCTTTTAGATTAAACGTAACGTTTCAGCCTCATGTCGCAGTATGCCAGAACAGCCGTCGCTAAGTTATTAGCCAACGATACTTGCGACCAGTACGGTGCAACTTCGAATCAGTTCGGGACGACTAACCTTGTGTGTTCCTGGGCAGGCTGCTTTGTTTCAGATTGTTTCGGCACTAAATAACCTTCATGTGTTGATGTGCCATAAAATTACGAAACGAACACCAAACCTTAGCG
Source organism: Potamilus streckersoni (assembly GCA_016746295.1). Lineage (NCBI taxonomy): Eukaryota > Metazoa > Mollusca > Bivalvia > Unionida > Unionidae > Potamilus > Potamilus streckersoni. The sequence goes on from JAEAOA010001195.1 coordinate 4,993,575, forward strand.
TATGCCATGTAAAGTCCTTGCAAGCGCTTATGTCTTTTAAAACAAAACCTAAGTATATATATATATAGTTTGAGTTATAATTATCACAACCGCATATAAAGGAAAGTAAGAGTAACTAAATCGGCATGATTACGAATGAAGTGAGCAACTAAAAACATTATGACCACAGCTTGAAGTTAGTTTATAATGTTAGAAGAGGACAGCAACTATGTTTTTCGAAGAAGTCTTGTTTTGTTTTTTTCTTTTGTGGCATTTAATGTGGGATTTAGATTTACTATGAGTCCGTGGAAGTAACACCGAATACATAGTTTGGCTGATTATTTTGATGATTTTGAAATTACAATTTACGGAATTTTCCAAGTCTGTTTAGTCACTACATACAAAAGTTTAGGGGTTTTTTTTCATATATAAAGTATTTCTACATTGTTTTGTTTTTTAGTAGATATAAAGAACTATTTCACTAGTTAAGTAGAAACGTTGCATTGTCATGGGTGTCGAAGCCAAGAGTGACAATACAAAATGTTTCCACTTCATGAATTAAATATTTTCTTATGTGTACTCAAACAACGTAAATTGTATTTCTTATCGGACAAAAAAAAAACCTTCTATTTGCAATGATTTGTGTATCCATTATGTTTCGATGCGATTAACAGCTGTATCAATACATTGATTAAACGAAGTTCCGAAATTTCACAATGATGTTAGGAAAACGACTTGTATAGAATTTGATTGTTCACATTATCCTTTATATTGTGTAATTTACCTAATTTGTTAATGTTTTCATGTGACAATTAAGAGATTTTTATTTTCGTTTACATGTTTCATTTGCGGGTTGGTTCAATAGACATCGGACGGGGGTACATGGCAATATTACAGTACGCTCCAACAGGTTTCAGAAGGTAACATCATTAAACAACAGATTTTAAAGACTGTGAGTTTACTTGTAAGGATTTGGGATGATACATTTTGGTTATTTATTCATTGAAATGTAACGTTTTGTATGTTAGTTCTGCACTCTGTTTCGGAAAGAGATGCTGCATCCTATTTCCGATGGTTACTTAATTTCAGTTTCCAATTAACACTAACAATTATCTGATTTCTCCATCGTTTTTTGACTTGGTTATGATTGTGATGATAATTAAAATCGCTACTTTAAACATTTTATTACTATATTTTATTGAAGAGGGGTTTTTTTTCTTAAAAATTTGTACTATTTGTCGTGTATACTAATATGTATGCGATATATTGTCTGGGTTGCAAGGAATATGGAATAGCAAACTGGCGATGTAAGTTCAGTCACTGACAATTTGCATGATTCATGTAGAAAACTAATTCTAAAAAGTTAATACCTGAAGTGTATATTTTTGTCATTTTGAGTTCATTTATATGCATTTTTGGCGGTGCCATTTACTAGATTATATAAATGTATCCTAGATTGTCAACAATGTTAAGACATTTGATATCTGTTCATTCTGAGTTGTAGAGAGAGAGAGAGAGAGAGAGAGAGAGAGAGAGAGAGAGAGAGAGAGAGAGAGAGAGAGAGAGAGAGAGAGAGAGAGAGAGAGAGAGAGAGAGAGAGAGAGAGAGAGAGCTAAATATGGAAATACACGTTTGAAGAACATACATATGAAAACTAATATCCTTCCGAAATGGAAAACATTGTTCCAAAAGTGACACTGTTGCTGTGACAATTATCATTTCTCTCCCATTAATATATTTGAATGTTTCATTATAAAAATATCTAACAAAGACTGAATGCTGATTGCAATATTAAAGCACGTGCAGTAAATGATAAATTTTATGTATGCTTTGTGGGAATGTGAACTTTCCGTGCGCATCTGCTCTTAAGAAAAGGATTTCGCCCGCCGATAATTTTTTGAGACTGTAGATTGTGTTGTATTGTAGGTTTCGTAGTGAAACTCAACGGATTGTTCTGTACAATTTTTCACCTTGTTTACTTCTAAAGTGAACATTGAAAAGTGTCCTACAACTGGGTTGTGATACAATTTGCGAGGTGAACACAAATAAAATAAAATCTATAGAAGACGGCTATTTAGTTCACATCGATACTTCTACTGCATTACGTGGGGATTTAATGTGCGACACGGACGGACGAATCAATTGCGCACTAATGCTAGTGCGTGGTTTCCTTGGCCAGCCCGGTTGGTATTGGTCCGAATACGCCTTGAAAATTGTCTCCATGGTTGGAATCACAGTCTTACTTCTCCGGGTCAGCGCTAGAAGTTTGGCCGTCGGTGGGTGGTGAAATTTTGACCGCACGGGCTTCGTGGTCAGTGGTCGGTTTTGAGCCTCGATATTATCTATAACATTCAAAACTTTTTGTCTAGCTTCTTTCCCGTCTATGAATGTTTCACTTCTGAATAAAAGCAACTTATTATCGCCTGGCCCCGCAGATGAATGTATTGGTGGGAGGTTCTGAGTCCTGGCAGAAGGAGATGGTGTTCTTTGGTAAATTGTAGATTCTCTTGAGAATGAAAGAGTGGGGTTTACATGGGGTGACGAAAGAAGACGACGTATTGGAAGAATGAATTTGTGTTCATCATTTTTCAGAGCCCACTCACTTGCATTTAAATATGACTCGCCGTCACGTATAACTGGAGAAGCCTTTCCTTTTGTTAGCAGAGTGTATGCCGCTGAAAAGTGACCATATTTACAAGACAACAGCAAGGGACTGTAACCAAGCTTGTTTCTGGCATCGATGTCAAGTCCGAATTTCACAAAATATTCACTAAGAATAGCCACCACATTAGGGTTTCCACTCATGGCCGCGTGATGCAATGGGCTATTCCCATCATTGTCTTGTTCACTGATATTCAACACATCTTCTCTCAGAATTTCGTCCACGACCATTTCGTGACCATTCATACAGGCGTACGCTAAAGCTGTTCTTCCCATATTATCACGTAGATTTAAAGCGGCCCCTGCCTTGATAAAAATCCGCGCCATTTTGTGTCCAACGCTTTCATCCACCAATGCGGAGAGCATGAGCGGGGTTCGGCCGTACATATCCTTACAGTCCACGTTGGCGATGTGTTTGGCCACCAAGAGGCGCACCTGGTGCAAGCGGCCATCAAGAACCGCCTGGTGGAGAGCAGTTTTGATTAGACGCCGATTCGGAGGTGGGGATATTGACATCCAGGACATCTGTAACAAAAATTGATTAAATGAATGACACAATAAGAAATGATCAGGTATATATGTATATTAATGATTTTGTCAACGATTCTTAAGACAACAGTTATGTGAAGCTATATGTAATCTACATTTATTTTGATCTTGGCGTGGGTTCAAGTCTCGACTTGGCCACCGTGGATATGTGAGAAAACTTGCCAATGGCTTCGCGTGAAACTCACAAAATTACAGAGTTATCTTTATGTGGATATTTGGTGACGAGCGATTTAATCTTTCTTATATATTGCCACTCCGAATGTTTTACCACTGTTCCATCCCTGAACAGACGATTCTTATGACTCTGTGTACTAAAACTGAGTAATAAAAGAGAGCGAAAACCATCAAAGTTTTGTAAAATTCAACAAATAATTTATTTCCTTAAAATACAAGTTAAAATTACAAAAGAACTTAAAAGTATTGCGAATTACATCCTAAAAGGTCCAAAAGTTTTATCACCCGACCCAATGAATACAGTTCTAATTAAATTCTAGTGGTGTTCGAAATAGTATCCAACTCTGAAGGCGTTAACGTGGCTGTTGTTTTTAATGTATTAATGTAACAGTAACTTAAGTATGGTGATATGCTAAAGGCTTTCCAGCTAGTCACAATAATATCCAAAATGTTCTTGTCTGAAATCACTATATTCTAGAGTATTTTTAAGTCCATTATTGATCACTTTGTAATTCCAGAGAATAATAATTTGAATAAATAATTCCTACAAAATCAAAAGCTGAACAAAAGAATACAAATGATTCTGTTTCTGACATTAAATGCAAGAATCAGTAATTTCTCAAGTAAATAAAATTACAAACCCTCTACTAAACTTAGGTCGTAAGTACCACTTTCCGGAAATACTCTGTCACTTCGTGGAATTTTTCATTCTAAAATATTCCAAGTTGTTAACAAGATAAAATCTTTTACAAAACTTATAATAAAGAATGTGGTTCACATCACGGGAGAATACCAGTATCCTAAATCAGACCCAAATAAACATGTTTACAGTAGTAATAATAATCTGAATACTTAGTCCACAATTGTAGGAAAATTATTATTTTGTATTCTGTTGTCGACATAATCTGAACAACATCAATGTCCTGGTCAGGTACACAATGAACTAAATTTTGGACTAGATCAAGTCTAAATACAATTATACATAGCACACAATTATGGAGAAAATATAACAAACAATACAAATTAAACATGCTTAAAACCGACCTTTAAAAAAAAATAGATGGCAATGGAGTTCAGTGCACTTTGTTTCCGAGTACTTTCCACATGTCAAGAAAGAGCAAACAGTGTTGTGACACATGAATTTGAAAAAGAGACCCGTTTAGAGAAACAAGAACATTCCGATTGTGACGAATAGTAATTGACTAAAGGGTAGTGAAATACGTCAGAGATCAATTTGTGCGTATGAGAAACAGTCGAATACTTTCACTGAACAATTTCATTAAGTGGAACCGAGTTGGCACAATGTAGACTTATGTCCAACTTGGAAAAGTGGCCCAAAACATCATATGCTGGAGAGACGCCATCGTCAGGTGTTTCTTTTTTTATCAGCTGCATACCAAATACAGCAAGTTTTATCAAATCATTAATTTTTTTTTACAAAAAAACATAAAACATGTTTATGTTTGTATATAGCTGCAATTTTTTTCAATGCAGCTAGTTTGACATGTATAGAGCCACTTTGAAGAATACAATGACATTCAATACTAAAATACGATATTAGACAGGATGAAGGAAGTAGCATCCATTTAATATTTCCTGTTAATCGCTTGATTTAAGGAATTAAAAAATAATGAATTAATAATTCCTATAATTCCTACATGAATTAATAACGTTAATTGCATATTTAGCCAATTCGAAATTTTTAACATTACAGCTTCCAAAGAACTGAATACAACTTAAATACTTTAGTGCCTCAAACAGTATTTTTAATGAATTTTTCACACGTTCTTTGAATACCTAGTATATAAACAATAGGTTAACATTGGTCTTCTGAATCTCCATTGTTTCATGTTATGTATGTTGTTGCGGTTAGAGTTGTAAAAGTGATGGTATTCTTGTCTGTATATGTGTCAAGGTCATACAACATTCTCTCTTACTAGTGGTTGCTGTCTTGTTAATGACAGAGAACACAATGCAAAAAAAAAGACATAGCGGTAACGTGCTAGGTCTGTATCTCTGCGGTCTTAGATTTAATTCCCAGTTTTGAAAAGTGCAAGAATAGTTGTTGGCGATAATTTCTAGGTATTTAAGTTCCTCCACTCTGAAAGAATATTTTTATAACAATATTTGAACCGGTAAGAGTATTTTCTATTAGCTTTTTGATGTTACACATGAATTAATAACGTTAAATCACGGAAGCTCTAATTCTGTACCTATTTTTATGAAATTCCGATAGGCATCAATCTACCATTTCCAATGATAAACTAGGCATAGGTCTGTTCAAATCAGGAATGAGTGTAAAATCAACATGTCAAATTTCTTAGATAAACTGACATATTAGAGTCTAGTTTTAGTCTATCTATGTTTTCGGAAAACAAGCGCGTCAAATTCAAATACGTTGATAGTGACCTTTTGGATACAATAAATCTCCCGCACCACCTTCCATTTACACCTATGCTATAAAAATACGTGTGACTGACTAACCTATTAAATATGATTTCTTCATTTTAAAACACGATAAATTCACAGTAGGTTCGGTTTTTACCTGTATTAACTGAAAGTACAATTTAATCCTTTGTACAATTACGTGCACCTACTAATTAGTTTATGCGAGGACCAGACGTCAATGAAATATACAGCTTCGTGTATAGACCTGTACTTTATAGCTATGTTTGATCCATTTCCTTTTGATTTTGTACTAGTTCGGTTATATCTATTCAAAATCACCAGCCTAAAAAAACTCATGCTAAACACACCTACAAACAAAATGTAACTTTTCTTGAATACGCGCTCACGCACAATGCATATGACACATTTCTTTACTTAATGAAATCTTCCTCAGGTTATATTGTACTCTTCCTTACAAATTTCATTAAATTGATTATTGTTGCCTTTAGTTGGATGTTGCCATACATGGCTTCACAATTCACACGTCGGTCTTGGTTTCCTATCGCTAGTCACATGGCTTGACAATTTGATAATACTCGTATCTTCCTTGCTTTAGTTACAAGAGAAATAACTATTTCTTCTAATTAAAAGCTATCTCACATTTCCTTGATGATTGAGAGTGTTAGGTTAAATGAGATAGAGGAACTTACTTAAAGTGGATCCTTTATCATTTTTTTTAGTAATGTAGAACGAGTTCCCAGATTTAAGTTTTAACGGGATGTGATTTTGATAGCTAAGATGATCAATATATAGTTATAATGTGATGTATATTATTGGGGCTGGGGTTATTTTTATATCCAGTAAGATCAATAGCTGGTTATAAAGTGATTTATACTCCTGGGGTGTAATTTTTATATCCAGTAAGATCAACATATTGTTATGAAGCTCTGTTTGCTACTGGGATATCATTACTGTATCCTATAAAATCTCTCTCTCTCTCTCTCTCTCTCTCTCTCTCTCTCTCTCTCTCTCTCTCTATATATATATATATATATATATATATATATATATATATATATATATATATATATATATATATATATATATATATATATATATATATATATATATATATATATATATATATATATAAAGGAACGTGTTTCTTTTAAATATCTATTACCTCTTGTAATGAATGGTTACTATTAAAAAACGACACCTTTTACTTATAGTGTCTACTCTGTATGCAAGATATAAAAAAGACATATTTCTTAATGTGTAACACCTCTCGTTAAATATTGCTAATGTTGAAAAACGACACCGTTTTCTTTCAATTTGTATTACCTTTCGCTGCGCATGGTTCATATTAAAAAATGACACAATTTTTATTCAGAGTTTATTACCTTTTGTTATGTATGGTTCTTATTAAAAATTCGTTAAATTGGGCTAACTTAAACCCTTTATCATTGCTCTTTTACAAAATGTATGATTTAACGATAATCCACTTTACCAAGTCGAAAATGTATTTTGCAATAAAATATAGGTCTTTGTCAGATAACCTAAATGGTTCCATTTTCGTTTCTTAGTAACTCTCATATTTCTGTGTCAGGCTGTTTAGGCCAGTTCTGTTTATACAGAGGAGTAAAGGATATTTAACATTTTAATGCGACTCGAAATAGTTCAGCTCCAAGAAACAAACTATTGGTAATTTGTTTCGTCAACCAAAAAAAATAATGGGAGTAATTTAAAAAAGAGAGTTTGCTAAGCAAGAAAATGAATGAATAAATTAATACTAACGATTAATTTTAAATAGATATTTCTAGTATTTGGTTTATCATGTAAATATACATGTCCATTTTATATATATATATATATATATATATATATATATATATATATATATATATATATATATATATATATATATATATATATATATTCTAATGCCTAATACGTTCGTACATACATACATACATACATACATACATACATACATACATACATACATACATACATACATACATACATACATACATACATACATACATACATACATACATACATACATACATACATACGTACGTACGTACGTACGTACATACGCACACACGTAATATATCTAAACGTCCTTAATTATACTTACGGAAATGACTGTAGAGCTGATATCAAATACAAAGGTTTTTTTTCAGCAAGGCTGCCAGCAGTGCCGGATTAAACTCTGTGGCCCCTAAGCAATCGAAATTGGGATGGGGGGTTGTGGGGTTCGCAAATTGTCTTCTAATAAGTCAAGTTCAAACCAGTTCACTATTATTTTGATCCGTTGTCGCAGGCCCCCTAAAAGGCGTGGGGCCCATAGACCGGTGCCTACTCTCATATTTGGTATTCCGTCACTGACTGCCAGATCATTCATCTGATATTTTGGGTTAGTTTTATTTTATTTTTTAATCGATTTTAACCAAATAAAATATAATACTGTATTCCTCAGCGACTTTGCTGCCTGTTTCGAACGATTTTATGTACATGGCCAGAAGGCTATGATTACTTATGAGTCCTTTTCTTCGAATATCTTCGATGTATGTACAGATCACGGTAACCGCTAAAATGAACATTCTCAAAATATGTCTACACGTTAAAGTCATTGCAAATATCAGTGGTTATGAAGCCTGGACCTAAGTGCCTCCACCACTCGAGAATTTGATCCCTCCACTCCATTTCCAACCAATAGAATGTTGGCTTTACCTATTACCCTTTGTATTACGTGACAAATGGGAGTGGGTCTGATATACGAAATGGTCTGCGTCGTGGTTCTACCGGTATGGAAAAATGGGACCCAGTCAGGAAATGGGTGAAGATAAAACAGGGTATATATGAGTTGGGATAATCAGGCATGGTTGATAATGAAAGTTAGATTTTAGTAAAACGAATCCTTTGAGAACTTACCTCAGTTGTAGCTGATAAATAGCGATATTGTTTTCTTGATGGAATTTCTGTCCTTTAACAGAATTGAGTTTGGAACACTCATTACTAAAATTAGCACCTGACTATTTAGTGCGAAATGGAGGAGAAAAAAAATTCAAAAAAATGCAGATCCATGCCACGTCTCATATGGTTTTCTTTACACAGAATTTGTCATCCAGGATGTATCTATATTGATAAATACATTTGACTATGAGCACTCAGAACTTTAAAACTATTGAATTTTTCATATCTTTGTTTTGTATAGGTTAACTATTTAAACTGAATTAGTACAGAGAGTCCTTAAGCGAATGATCGTGCTCGGTATGCGTAAATTCGGTGCAATCACCTGAACAACCTACCTCAATGGTATTATTGGACAAATTTAAAATTACTATACCATTCACAGTAAAACTCAGAGGTATGTTGAGAATAATGTTAAAATTATTATACCATTTTTCTTATTCCTAGCGATTGGTTAAACATTATCATTTTATTTCCCTCAATTATCTGCTCTTATTTTTTCTATCCTGTTGTTGGTTTATTCTATATTATTTTGTTCCAAATTTGGAGTATTTTTTGGGGTAAAAGTTTGGTGGATATATATATATATATATATATATATATATATATATATATATATATATATATATATATATATATATATATATATATATATATATATATATATCAGACAGAACAGACTGTGCTATCCCTGGCCCTGGATTCTGTAGTAGAATCTTGACAATAGTGGGCAGAAATAATATTTTAATACAAACAATGCTATCATACAGGTTAGAGAAATTAAATTCGTACTCTACGGAGTTTCGAACCCAGGTCCGTGAGTAAATGGCACCCATCGCCTTGCCTGCCCGCACCAACCCATATACCGTCACGACTAAGCAAGCATGCTAGGCGATGGATGCGTCGTCATGCGAGTGTGTCTGCTTCGCACGAGCTTATATAACAACGATTCAGTGCCATCATTTTTTTGGTGATGCGTGCTTAGTCGTGGCGGTATTTGGGTTGGTGCGTGCAGGCAAGGCGATAGGTGCCATTTACTCGCGGACCTGGATTCGAAACTCCGTAGAGTACGAATTTAATTTCTCTAACTTGTATGATAGTATTGTTTGCATGTTTGTATTGTTTGCATTAAACTATATATATATATATATATATATATATATATATATATATATATATATATATATATATATATATATATATATATGGTTCTCCCATTTAAACACTAATGTACAATCATCAAATTTATCTACAATGTGATGTGATGTGATGTATATGATTATGATTTTTAACGTAGCTTGCGCAATTTTTAAGTCATATCGCTACAATGTCTGCATTGTGGCAGCTTATAGTGATGTCTAGCACTGGGGCATCATGCCGCAGACATGTTGTATGATGTCTCACCCAGTCATCCTGACACCAGGCCAACCAATCCAAACAGTAACCTCTTAATGCTGAGCGTCAAGCAAGTCAGCTGTTAGTATCATTTTTGTAAGTCTTTGGTATGACGCGACCGGGGATAGAACCCAAGACCTCGCGCATTTGAGGCGCTACAGTGTAAATATACCATTACGATCTTTCCAAATCAAACTGTTTATTCGATAAGCAGTATGGGCCACTTTAGTCTCTTACATTTGGTTTGTTTTTTTAAATTGCTGGCAAGTTTTCTAGATCAAAATTATATCATTATATCGCCTCCATTGTAGTTGTAATATTAAGATTAAAAAATTACAATGTAGAATGTAGCTTTTCAATACTGGAATTCGAATGTTTCTAAATTTCTCTATGTATTCATTTATATACGCGTGACTGAATCACACCAATAATATGGTTCAGATTTAACTTTCACAATGGTTTGTTCATTTATCAAGTAATGCAGTAATGTGTGCCAGTTTTATCATGTGACTGACTCTTTACAAATTAAATCAAATATTAATTCAAAATTGATATGCTTAGGAATGGCATATTTTGTATTAAGATTTTAAAAGTTATGTGGGACAACCAAAGTGCTCAACAGCTAATGCTATCTTACTATCAAAAGTGTCTTTCTGCTGTAAAAGTCTTAGTAATTTTGTCCATTAAAATTCGTTGTATCTCAAACAAGACATATTTCTGTATTTTAGACAACTTCTGGAGGAAGCAGGAAATAGACTATTATCTTAAAACGCATAATAAGAACTCGAGTCAGGTGTCAGGCATAGAGAAGTTTTTATACAATTTTTCCCCACTAAATTTATCGTGCGTCATAAATGATAAAGTTTCCGTGAGTAGAAAAAAGCAGCTGGTAATGACGTACATTCTTATAGCGCTAGATAAGAACTCGAGTCCCTCATATATTGCAATTTTTGTCTCTCATAAATTACACTCATTTTTTTCATCACTTCTAGTTATCTACACTAAGTCTCCGACCGACACTTTATAAATTAAATCTTGTTCTTTTTACACTGGTCATACAAAGGATATTTAATAGGTTCCAAACATTAGTATGTTGTATAAGTTCCTGATCAGTGAAAAGTACGTTCATGCATCCCCTCGAAGTATTCCCCATTCACCTCAATAAACATTCTCGGGCTGATTATCCAATCAATAAATGCCATTCAATTCTTGGTATGTTGTTCATACGTTGGAAAAAAATGTACTTCCAACCACATGCCGGCTTTAAAACTGTCTGTCCCTTCGAACACGGAATTCATCTAAAATTCACGTGGAGCTAAATCAGGGCTGCATAGAGGCTGTGGCTCTAGTAGTGTCAGTGACAAGTACCTGAATGACCGAGCATTTTGTATCGTATAATGAATGGGTTTAAAACTCTCTTGAAGTCCAACTACATTTTGCGTTTTTTTTTTTTTTTTTTTTTTTTTTTTTTTTTTTTTTTGGTGGGGGCCTGCTCGTTTCTTTTTTCAGATCCAAACTGGGTTACATTTTATTGAGTCGGGTTCAGAAAAAGCAAAACCGTGTTTCATCACCTGTGACAATCTTCTTGAAACATCTCTGGTCATTCTTGTCATATTTGGCAAGTAACTGTTTGGCAATTTCAATCGAGTCTGTTTTTAATCAGCCAGTGCGAGACACGTCTTGCACATACCTTCCTTAATTTCATATGATTCTTCATTACATTAAAAACAGCTAACAAATTAATGTCTCTAAAAAAATTATTTCTTTAAATAGCACATTTACGCAAAAATGTATTTGGCATACTTTTATCTATTCATAAAAACAACAACTATACCTTGTGTACCTATAATCCACTTTTTCAGCCCAATTAGTATAACATATATAAACCTCTAAAACCTCACTGGAGAAAAATATATTAACCTCAAAACACTCACTAAAGAAATACACATTTAAACCTCAAAACCCTCAGTGGAAGAAACATATAAATAGGCCTATGCATGTGTGGCTATTGAGACTGCAGTAAAATCGCCATTTTTATAATGAATGTATTGAGTGTACGATGCATAAAATTTAGATACACGAGTCGAAATTAATATATACCTGAACTTTACTCCTGGTAACTGTTGATGACATACTGAACTTTGACTCTTGGTACATGTTATGGAATATTGAACTTTGCTCCCGTTAGCTGTTAATGTTACACAGAACTTTTGCTGTTTGTTCATGGCATACTGAACATTTTTTTTCTCCTGGTGTTAGCAAGTCTTCAACAATAACAATAACAATTGAAAAATTATCAAAACGTTAACTAAAACTATATAGATTTCAGTTTTACTTACGTATTCCTGCAGTAAATCTTCCATGATTTTCGTGTCTATGACGCTGACGTCGCCTTCGATCATGCTGCTAATAGTACCGCTCTATAAGGTGTTAAGTATTGTTAGGAAACTACATATGTATATGACAACAACAAAAACCCAATAGGTTTTCTTACCGTGAAATACTATTTTGTCCACCGCTATAGATCCTTGTGTTCTTCACAGCGTGTCGTGTTCGCCTTGTTTGAACTTCAATGGGCAAAACGATCATATCTACCTTCTCATCTGTTCTTGAATTTCAGATATGTCATGGGTTTCTATGGTGGCAACAACGCTGGGGACCTGGATTTTATCGTTTTGTGCTCTTCACCCCTCGTGACCGGACGTTGCTTTTGAAAGTTGGTTTGATCCGTATGGATCGAGCTCTATTTTATACGCGGACTTAATATCATCACGCGTCAACAACTTGTGCGGTTTAAACACCTTCGTGACAATGAAGTGATTGCACCGCTAAGTTCATTTAAGCAAAGGTATTGTATATTCAATTGCCGTCTGTTGCTAAATATTAAGCAAATCGTCACTGCGAATTCAGACATGTCCCGTGGATGTGTAACCAGTTGGTAAAAATTCTTCGGATATAAAATGTTATGAACCAATTCTTTGTTCCGATTGCTTTATGAAAAAATAGCCCCTGTTTGAAAGACGGTGAGAATTGAGATGTTTTAGGGCCAATGGTCATTTTCTTTTATTCCTCGTTTTCATTACTGTTAGATAATGATCATGTTTAAGTGGACAGTTAATTTTTTAATATCGACCATTACATGTACTGAGAGTAATTCTTGGGACACACACAGGACAGGCACATACAATTTTTTACATGTCTTTAATTAAAGGCCTACCTATATCATTTACATGATAAGTTTTAATTATATCTTTAACTCTTTACCTGCCATAGTTGATGACATGAGCGTAAGATATAAACATCTATGGACAATGATTGTTTTAGACCCCACACCTCCCCGCCACTCAATCCTTCTAAGTTCGAAGGCTTGTTAAATTTACTTCCAGACAATGGCAACTAAACTTACATATTCTTGTTGCCATAAATTTACATTTTTTACATGACATTGGGAAACACTCAATGAAAATATCCTTGGCACTGACCGGGTTCAAAAAGGCGATAGGATACAGGAAACATGAAACGGGTATTAAAAAAAGCTTTAATAATATATTGGATCTATAACACAGGTGAATGTTACTGCTCAACCTAGCAGTGTTTTCGTATTTCAAGTCATTAAAGTTCTTTAATAAATACAACCATGTACATAACGGTATAATGAACAGCTGTTATATAGAATTACTCACTTAAGTGTAGGGAATTTTTGGACAAGAAAATATCATATATTTAATTACCAGTGGAAGCATAAATCATACCCATAATAAACTCTAAATGCCCATACTTTTTCAAACAAACCTGCCAATTGTATGTCTTTACTTAGAGTTGTAATTTTATCATTGATCCTAACCGTTACATTAACTACCCAAAATATTTACTATCAATTTTTTTTTACATGAGTGCAAAAATTATTTTCCATTTGTTTATAGTTTATATGATCTTTTAATCTAAACGTATCATCATTTATATAACGCTTTTTAGTGGCGTAAGTACTGGTTTACCCATAAAGCAGCAATCTCCAATTTTTCTTTACCTGACACGAACTTAATGTGGATGAATTTGGGCCGTCTTTTTAAAGATAAGAGAGGGGTAAAGGAGTGAAACCATGTTCTCACGTGCGTGTGTTCGTGCGATATTTTGTCATACAAGTGCTTTAACAATAGCTGCTGCCGCTAGAAAGTGCTTAGGAACAATTTTGTAAAAGTGGAACCAACAGGTATCTTTCCCAATCTCACAATCTTTCCAGATATATTTTTTGTAGTCATTCAAGCTAATCTAATATTCAAAGTTTCAGCATGATCGCTTGAGAAGATAGTTTTAAATAGTTCATGGTCCAAGAAATCAAAATTGCTAAATAATTTGTTATCATTCATTTTCTCGTGTTATTTGATGTAGAACATATAACCCCAACTAAGTGTCATTGTATACAAATATCATACCACTAATTGTCCATAAATCAATGACTGTGATAGTATTTAGAAATTCATAAAATATGCTTAAGTTAAAGATCACATACTCGATGGATACACAATGAAAAGGATACCTAAATAGCCGTTAAAATCGTATATTTATTGAATGTGTGTTTTCAACACTATTCTATATATATTATTTGATGTTTGCATTGGCTTCGTGGTTCGAATACAAATTCATTGCACTGGAATTAAATTGTCATCGCGCCATTTCAATGGGATTTCTTTCCTTCATTTTCTCTTCATTTTTTAAACATATGCTTGCACTCCATACGACTTTGTCATTTAGAGCATCTTTCGGCAATGACGTATCTATCTACTCATTGCGCCAATTCAAGCTGGTTTGGAATTAATGTGCGCCACATTCGTTCGTCATTTCCGGTTGATTTCGATTATTAAGAAGCTTATCTCTAATACTGAAAACTCTAAACAACCTTCCATGCTAGCATTTGTTCTATCCTTGAAACAAAATACAGTATCCTGCATGTGACCAGCTCAAAAAACTCTTGTTGTTGTTAGGTCAGAATCCAATAAACATTCTTGACAAATATGATTAGTATTATCACTAAATAGAGTAGTTTTTCAAACAACATCCCAGTGTTTAGTGCGCGTAGACAAACATATTCATTTTTATTTAAACACATTTTTTTATTTAAAAAATATTTAATCAGTATTAATTTAGATTTACCGATATTTTTATATATCAATCAGGCATTATGGTTAATTGTTAACAATCTTCGTGTGCCGCAATATGTAATTTAAAACTATTAACTTCTATTGGCATCTTTTATGTGCCGAAGTATCTGACTTACAACATATTAACTTATGCTGGCAACCCTAATGTGTCGCGGTAGGTATTAACTTCTTTTGGAAACCCTAATGTTCCGCAGAATCTAACTATTACAGTATAATTAAGTGAAGAGACTGCCAAATGAACTTCTGATGGCAACATGTTCCGTAATATCCAACGTACAACCTATTAATATCTATTGACAACCCTCATGTTCTGCAATATATAAGTCTCCTAAGGAAGTGGAGAGACAACCTTCTACTGGCAATCTTCATGTGCCGCAATATGTAATTGCGTATATGAAGAAATAATTTGTATTTAATGGATTATAATTAGGGGCTGCTGTTGGATTTATGGTGGTAGGAAGGAATGCGAATAATGAGATCAGGCATGTATACCGATTGAAACTGCAGACTTGTTGGGTTTTTGTTTTGTAGGTGTGAGTGTAATTTACATGCAAGCGCATCGTTGTTTAATTGATGAAAAGTATAATTAGAGCACCCTTTTTTATATTTCACTTGTGAATACTCTAGTCATTGTAACTCGGGGAAAATTAATATGCAAACACCATGAGCATGAGTAAACAATCATATAATTATGGTGGATAGTTTCCATAAATAAATATTTGTAAAAAAAAAAAAATGCGATTTTTAGAACCCAGCAGTAAAATTAGATTTACTTGTTAACAACATAAATTTCAGCTGTGAGAACCTTGAGAGAAATTATGGAGTACATGGCTTTACTAAACAAAATGTACTCGATGGTCACTTTTCTAAGGCGTCGAAGGCACTTACTTGGAACGCATATAACATTAGGCCTTCCATGTTTTGGATGTTCTATGTATCGGAAATCTTTAAATTCCTGGAGATTCTACTCAATCCATTTATCACATATAATATAATATTATTCGTGGCGACGGCAGTTAATTAAGAATTCAGTTTTAAATGCAATGTGTCAATATTGATTCCATTAAAATAGCAAACTCGGAGTGATCTGCCCATATGGGCCTGCGGTGAGTACTTTCTCCACAATGTTTAATACATTACCC
>JAEAOA010001195.1:5015000-5035000 GCA_016746295.1 Potamilus streckersoni
TACCTTTTGCTTAAAATTCATAGGAGAAATAAATATTTGCAACAATCGAATCGCTAGATTATCCTGAAATTTAAAATCTTCATTTTCGTACAATCATGTTATACTTCGCAATTGCTATGAATTTATAACACCTTTGTTACTGATATCGTTTATTTGCTTTTCATCCATCTTGTTTGTTACGTGTAAATCTTATCCTATAGCATTCATGATTCCTTTTTATGTACTCTAATAACGCGGTCTTCACTAATTCTTCACCCAATCAAACTTTAACGTCATTCTTCGCGAATTACTCACCCCTATCAACTATGACTTCATTCCTCGCCAACACTTCACCCTTATGATGCAGTAACTTCATTCTTCACCAACAATGAACACTTCACCCATATCAAACTATAATGGTATGTTCCACCAACACTTCACCACTATCAAACTACAACTTCATTCTTCATCGACGCTTCATCTCTATCAAACTATAACTTCATTCTTCACCAACACTTCACCCTATTAGACCATAATTTTACTATTCACCATCACTTCACCCATATCAAACTATAACTTATTTATCCACCAAAACTTCACCATTATCATACTAACCTCAGCACTGTTTTCTCTTTGTTCTTACGTTTGCTTCTGTTATTATTGTCGCCTTCGTCATCATCATAATCATCATCTGTTGCTGCAGAGTAGTAGTAGTAGTAGGTGTTGTTGTTATAGTAGTAGCAGCAGTTGCAGCAGCAGCAGGGTCGTAGTTGTGGTGGTGCATTGGATGGTGTTAATGGTGGTGGAAAATTTTGTTTCTGCAGTTGCAAAACGCGTACGTGCTGTAACTATTGGATCCTTGTCCTCATGCAACTGTCAAAGTTACACTCTTCAGGGGAAAAAATCCATTCTGTCCACGTGAAAAATAAAAAAAAAATTAATCTGACTTAAAGAAGTAAATGTTTTCAACTATAAGAAGAAATATATGTGTTGATGCGTTTCACTTACATTTTTATGTTACAAAACAAATACAGCCTATGCAGTATTATAATAATTAAAAATCGTTGACAACTTTTAATTTAAAGTAAATATCATTGCTCCAGTTATACGAGATAAGCCTTTTCATAACTGCTTTAAACACGTGACTGTTTAACAATGGAGCTATAGACGATGGTTTGTTCAGATCTCGAAAGAATTTTATACGACTTTAACTCTTACTGCAACTCATGAAAAATATGATGATAATTAAAACTGAGCCCAGGTTAAAATTGTATATTGAATCATTAGTAATGATTGGGGACAGCAATGTTCAATCCAAAATATCTCATAGTGTGCAAACTAAATATAAAACACGCACGCATGCCTTCGCACTCTAGGGACTTGACGGTATAGCATATTGTTCTGCATGAAACCAATATATACGCATTAATTTCACCATTCCAACCACACTGATTCCTAGAGGTAACAGTGCCACTGCAGGCCATTGCACCTACCCAAATTTGCGATTTTTTAAACTTGATTTTATGATAAATAATTGTGTACAATTCAGGGACCTGTTGGAGCCATTTTGATTGGTGTGTTAGAGGTCGTCAATTAATTGTCCACAACATTGAGGAAGGGGTTTGAAGAAGTTTAACAATTTTTTGCATGGGTAGGTGAAGTTCAAGATAAATTGACGTCAACAATATTATTTTTTACAATAAATTAATAAATAAAAAAAGTATATTAGTCACTCGCTCGCCTGTCAACAGCCCGCCAGTTTAATCCTAAACTGGTTGAGCTCTTGCCATGGAAGACGTAGTCTTGCATCATTTTGTTTTTATTCAATGTAGATTGTAGACTGTAGACAGATTAACCACTTATGGTATTAACCTGAAGATGATGTTGACGTGTCATGTGTATCGGTTTCACAAGAATTAATGAATCAGCCACTATGCCCATTATAACAGTCAAGGAACATTTGGCTTCCCCATGGGGGAGATGAAACAAGCTAAAATATAAAGTCTCGATTTTTCTAATGAATTAAAAGTGTTGTAGTCAATTTGAAATCTGTTCAACAAGTAAAAAAAATGTATTAAAATTTATTTGCAGACCTTTTACATTCAATCATTCTATTTTTAGCAAAAACGGCAGCCGTATAAAATATTGTTAGTTTGTAGGGGGTAAAATATTTTTGACATAATGTTGTTGGGTCACTGAAAGTTTAATAGTTTTTTTTTTTACAAGGGGTGTGTGCAAAACCTTGCCTAAAAATTGTTGACATTATTTGACGTCACCTTATAAGAGAATTTCTCGATTTTTGGGGTCACACTAAGCCAATTCCTCTGCCTACATTGACAGCAAGTTCATAATCTTGAATGAAGTTACGTATATTTAATTGAATTGCTTGTGTGTAAGTTTTAAAGCTCTTTTTATTTTATTTTTGTTTCATTACATTTTTTGTAATGATTATTGAAAAGCTTCAAAATTCTTCGATATTTTCTTTTAGCAATTGTTGTTTCTCTAGGACGTTGATAATTATTTTTAGTTACCCCAGTTCGTCTTGGGCTGGCAAAAGCGTAAACAGGCAGTTAAAATGATTGGTCAGTATCACGGCCATGCCTTCCTTTTGTGTATGTGTAAACTACGTTTATTTATGATTGGTTTTTAAATGGGGCTATATTGGCATGTGTAATGGATTTCTTGTAGTAATAGACCATATGACCAATCTCGCGAGACTTTAAATCATGTTTTGGCGTTTAAATACGCATTCTTAATATTCTTCTGGCAGAGTCGTTTTAACATCTTGAAGGAACAAGGTGGTTTTTTTAATTTGTTTCCAGATTGTTTGCTTTTCATCTGATTTTTGGATTTAATAATTTATTCTCCTGGAAACTCAACAAGTTGAATTGTGTATCAAAAATTCTGAAAGATATTCATGGAAGTTTATTCTTGACTTATTCGGAAACAAAAACTGTGATTCGGCTGAGGAATTGTTGATAGTCGTACATAAGACTACATCTGACGTAATTGCCTTCCATATTAGTACGTCGTCGAGATTTGAACCTGGATTCTAATAGAACTATTTAGTGATAGCGCTTGTGTTTTCATTCTTAGGATCAAATATTGGAATATATTCACAAACTGTAAATCCTGGTTACCAAATTTTACATTGTTTTCTAGGGAAATAAATTATTTTGTTAAAATATACAAAGCTTGTTGGCTTTCACTCTTTGCTTCTGTTACATTTGTACGAGCCTACACGAAGCTAAGGATAATAGGAATTTATTTATCAAAACTTTTTATTTACCATTTTTCAACTGTTTTTTTTCTGCAAACCCCCCCACACACACTGAGTTATGAAAAATACGAAAAAGAAAAAAAGAAGTGCACAATAGTCGACATTTTGTGGGGGGAGGAGGAGTTGCACTTTTTAAAATATTGCCAGTACTGGTATACTTATAAATCATCAGACTATTGTTTTTAAAAAGAATTTTTACTGTAACTTTTCTATTTGTCGTATTATCTTACACATATATCTATATATAATTTTGGGAATTTACTTCAAGCATCATGGCACTAAATAAGTTGCATGTATTATTGTACAGTAGAATACCATGTGTAAAAAGTGGGATTTGAATGCAAAGGTAAGGTTATGGCAGCTGAGATAGAAACAATTGATTATATATATATATATATATATATATATATATATATATATATATATATATATATATATATATATATATATATATATATATACATACATATATATATATACATATATATATATATATATATATATATATACATATATATATACATATATATATATATATATATATATATATATATATATATATATATATATATATATATATATATATATATATATATATATATATATATATATACAACCAGCTGGTATAGACTAGTTGCAGTTTCCGCAACTAGTCTATACAAGCTGGTTGTATTTATAGTTTTTACACATGTGGAGACAGCCATGTAGACATGTAGAGGTTTCCAAACAAAACGTGTTTGTGTTTATTTGTTTGTCGTATATATGTTTTGTATTTGCCTTTGAAAAAGACTCATTAAGAGTCGAAAGCGCTTAGGCTAGTTAGTTACTAGTTTCGTACTGTTTGTCGTCAGTTTATTGCATCTATTTTAATCAATCCCTGACACACGTGATCCCTTGGTGGATCCAGTACGCTTGAAAGGGTTGTTATTCGCCATATGATTTATATTCTTTATATATATATATATATATATATATATATATATATATATATATATATATATATATATATATATATATATATAGGGTTATCACAACTTGTATAAAATCAGAGAGGTTTTGATGCATATGAGGAGTTATCGGAACTGAGATATATTTTTTTTTTCTTTTCGAGTTTTGGGGTAGAGTGAGGTTTCCTTTTGTATTGTTGGGGGATGTGGTACTCTCTTAAAGATATTTGCTCTTGCATTTATGATGATATAACGTAACCTAATATGTTATGTGTGAAATGGAATGAAACACAAGAGTTTGGCTTTGAGTTTTATATGGCTTTCTCATACTCTGTTACGTCATTTTTCCTGAATATAGTTTTTATATTGATAAAAAGGAATTTTTCTGAAGTATCTTTCCATTTGTTTTATACATTTGCCTGCAATAGAATAAAATCTAACAAAATCAACTAGCGGTGAAGATAATTTCCATCATGATTGATGTACACTTTCAAGGCTTTAACAATATTAATACTCTTTCCATGTTTGTGTGGATATTTCTAATCTGATGTTATAAGTCCATTTTTGCCTTGCATATTCTTCAGTTTGCTGTTATAAGTCTATTTCTAATCCAAGGTTAGCACACAATTTGATTTCATGATCAGTTATTTCTCTCTGCATTATATACATATTTATGGCTTCTTGTAGGATTGTGAATCATCCCTTAGCAATCAATACCGTCTAAATAAAACAAAAATAATCCTTATTTGGTTTGCTTTACAGCTGGAGGCATTTGTTGAATAATATCATTGTTAGATGAGGAATGGTTTACTAGATTCTATTACAATAAGACATGGTGAGCAAGAGAGACAATGTAGATGTATGTTAGCGTGACTATATAAGCAAACCCCACCCCCACCCCATTTCCATAGGAAAAATATACATTTTAAAAATTATAGTGGTAACTTTTTTTGAAAAGTTTTCCATCATAATAAACGTAATCTTCAATTATGAAGTATGAATTAAATTCAATAATAAAGTATGAATTAAATTGAATTCAATAATGAAGTATGAATTAAATTAAATTTAATAAGGAAGAATGAATTAAATTAAATTCAATAATGACGTATGAATTAAATTAAATTAAATAATGAAGTATAAATTAAATTAAATTCAATAAAGAAGTATAAATTAAATTAAATTCAATAATAAAGTATGAATTAATTAAATTCAGTAATGAAGTATGAATTGAATTAAATTCAATAATGAAGTATGAATTAAAGATGGCTAGAGGTCTGAAACTAATAATTATAGTGACAGTAGTCTTGATATTACACGATTATAAACACTCTATCTTATAAAACATATACGTCTGTGATATAGTTAGCCTTTATTTTCACAGAAATAACAATGATCGAGATAGTCTTGCGCATTTGTAACACAGGAAGACCGTTTTTACATTTGTAACTCAAAAAGATTGAAAGACCGTCCGCACATCTATGACTCAGAAAGACCATTTGCACAGTTATAACAAAGAAAGACCGTTTGCACAGTTATAACAAAGAAAGACCGTTTGCACAGTTATAACAAAGAAAGACCGTTTGCACAGTTATAACACAGAAAGACCGTTTGCACAGTTATAACAGAAAGATGGAAAAATCGTCCGCACATTTATAACAAAACGACCGTTTGTTTATCGGTAACACAGAAAAACCATTTACACAGTTGTAACACCAAAAGACCGTTAGCCAAGGACACACAGAGGCAGCCGTCCCGAGCTTATCTGGGCGTGTATCGAACTTAGAATTACGAGTCCGACGCAATACCAACTTCAGCTACAGCTACTCACCAAGGCATATTATCTATTTGTTCATGTCGGCTTGAAAACAGGATCATTTGACAAAACGCTGTGTTAATACCCATTTCTGCCGTCTCTTGTGGCGTTTTACTTGCACTTATCCGCGTAAGGAAACCGTTATATTTGTTACTGTTTGTTGACATAATTACAGTTATGTCCTTCGTACCGTTATATTTGTTCCAGTTTGTTGATATAGTTAGTTATGTCTTTCATACCGTTATATTTGTTTCAGTTTGTTGACATAATTACCGTTGTCTTTCGTAAAACGAGATATAAGTTAATTGCCTAATCTGTGTCAAGTTATTAACAGGATATGGTAATCTAAGGTCGTGTTGCCGTACAGTGGAGTTAACCAAAGGTCTGGCTGCCATACAGTGGAGTTAACCAAAGGTCATGATGCCATATGTTAGAGTTGACCAAAAGATCAGGTTGCCTGTTCTGGAGCTCACATATAAAAACATATAGTTCCATTTATCTTTTTGCGCATGAGATCTAATCTGTTCTTGCAACATCGATTCAAATTGTACATCATCATCATCATTATTATTATTATTATTATTATTATTATTATTATTATTATATTATTGGCGATAATAATAGCATCCTGGACTAGATCATTTTCTTTGTATAAAATGGATTATATATATGGCAACACGACCTTAGTATATATATTTGCAAATGTGTTACATTATACTAGTTTTAAATAACACTATTGTTTAGATAAAAGTTAACGTAGAACAAATTTATTTAGTTTATTGTTCCATCCAACAAAGTAATTTACATTAAGAAATGAAGATTTGATGTGATTAACGTAGCTTTAACAATTCAGTCATATTGTTACGATGTCATCAGTGTGGCAGTTTATAGTGATGTCTAGCATTTGAGCATCATGCCGCATACATGTAGCATCATGTCCCACCCAGTCACATTATCCTGACAGCAGACCGAGCAGTCCTAAAACTAACCTCTTAATTCTGAGTGCCAAGCGAGGCAGCCGTTAGTACTATTTTTGTAAGTCTGGTATGGCTCGACCGGGGATCTAACCCACGCACGACCTGCCGCAACCAAAACGGACGCTCTAACTACTAGGCCACCAAAGTGGTGTAGGAAATGAAGAAAAATTATTAAAGCGTTAGGAGTTTGTTCCCTTGAAGAAGTTTCACACCTAAACCCATTGTACATGCTGTTTATTTATCTGGACCCAACGTTTTGTATTATCTGGCCAGACAGTATCAAATGCTCCACTCTTTGCCTTTCAGCTGATGGTATATAGGCAGATTTGTGACAATTTCAATACATTAATCCCCTCTTAAACTAATATATAACTTGAACATCCAAGATAATGCGGGTTTTAAATATCGCCCGAAGATTATCGCGTTAATTCTCTTTAGGTTGAATAACAACCCACTTCAAAAATAGTGCCGACAGGCCTGCCACATTGTGCGGATCGATCGTTATCTTAAACATTCTGGATGCCTTTTCTCATTTTTCGAAACACATCGAAACTGTCAACGCGTCGTGGGTGTGTCGATGTACAGTGTGTTCAGATGTGAAACTTCAGCCAGTAAAAGAGGAAACTATATAGCGTTCATTTAAAGAAAATGCGTGATTTTGTCTAGTATTCGTTGTGTATGCCTTTCTACTTATTTGTTGTTGTCTAATTGCAAGGTTTTTGCTTCATCCCATACAGACCCACCTGGTTGTGTTTATGGGTCAAAACAGTCGTCCTTACATTTGAACATTTGTGAACACACACACACACACACACACACACACACACACACACACACACACACACACACACACATATATATATATATATATATATATATATATATATATATATATATATATATATATATATATATATATATATATATATATATATATATGAGATTTAATAATTGCTTTATCATCTCCTGAAATAAGCATAAAATCAACAGAGGGATGCAAGGGCAATGAAATTTATTAATTGCTTTGTCATCTCCTGAAATAAGTATATTAACAAGAGAGGGGTGCAAGGGCAATGAAATTTATTAATTGCTTTGTCATCTCCTGAAATAAGTATAGTAACAAGAGAGGGGTGCAAGGGCAATGAAATTTATTAATTGCTTTGTCATCTCCTGAAATAAGTATAGTAACAAGAGAGGGGTGCAAGGGCAATGAAATTTATTAATTGCTTTGTCATCTCCTGAAATACCCATAGCAATAAGAGAGGGATGCAGGGGCAATGAGATTTGTTAATTGCTTTGTCATCTCCTGAATTACCCATAGTAACAAGAGAGGGATGCAAGGGCAATGAGATTTGTTAATTGCTTTGTCATCTCCTGAAATACCCATAGTAACAAGAGAGGGATACAAGGGCAATGAGATTTGTTAATTGCTTTGTCATCTCCTGAAATAACCATAGTAATAAGAGAGGGATGCAATAGCAAGGAGATGTTTTAATTGCTTGGTCATCTCCTGAACCACTCGACGGAAACTTTAAAGCAGAGCCATTCAATAAACCAATCTAAAGGTATCTGCTGATAAGGTAGTGCTTAAGAAACTGATATATTTAGAATGTATGATTTCTCATTTCAAATAATGTCATTTATCTAATTGTCAATAAATTGATACAAGAAAAAAGAAAGGAAAGATTGGCAATCAGATAACCGACTTCACATCAGTATGTTGATAGTGGATATATAACGACCAGTACACAAAGGAGCTTAACAGTGCCTATAACCGCTGAAAAATAATAACATCGACTTTATATCGCTGCATAATACACGAAGTTATGGTAACGTGTTTATTGTCCGAGAGTAGAAGATATGTTGTCAGATCGTAAATAAATATAATAGACATTACAAATAGGAATATCTTTCTTCTCATCCCATCCTTAAAGACATAAATCAATAAAGAATCTTGGAGAAATTCACATTCGATCACTAATAATTATCAATTGCTCTAAAACCGAATGGACCAAACAGACAAGGGTATTTCACAAACGCCGTTTAAAGAATATAGACTAACGAATATAACACAATAATTCGATTTCGTTTTACAGATCATTAGCAATAAAATAAAACTATTATTTTGAATTCAACAATTTTAAGAGATGACAAATATATTTCCCGAGAAATGCTTATATAGTTAGACTGGATCAAACGTTATCAAAGCAAGTTGCAGAATAACAACCATAAGACTGCAAGACGTAATTGTAGATCTAAGATAACATATAATATAGTGCTCTACTCACATATTACTTTTTGCAATGATAACAATTAGATAATTATAATTAACTCTGTAGCAAGATGGTTAAAACGGTGTAGCATAAGCAAGAAAAACATCGCGTGTTTATGAAAGTAAATACACAAATTTATAGTCGGCTAAATTTGAAGTGCAACTTAAAGATCTTGTAAAGTTGACATGGCCAGTCTATAGCGATGGAAGGAAAACAAATTTAAAATCGAACAATGTAGCATTTGGGGCAACAATTGCCAGTGCCGGATTAACACGTATGCCGAGTAGGTACCGGCCTATAATCCCCACACCTTTTGTTGGTTAGTAAAATTGAAAACATTTTAGGAGATAATTTGCGAGGGGTGGAGGTGGCGAGATTTCGACTGCCAAATGGTACCTAAGGGTCTCTACAGGGTTTAATCAGTCACTGACAATTGCTCACTCTCCGTATGTATATAATAGATGTCGTAAAGATAAAAAAAAATTAAATAAATTTTCAATTGTTCGTACGTTGGCAATGAGTACAAGAGGTTGCAAATTGCTGAGAAACTTAAAGTACCTATTTTAGACATACGTCTCGATGGATTGATGATAACACCAAAACCACGTCTATATGGACGAAGATAACACCAGAAGTTCCTGTTTCAGACATACGTCAAGAAGAATTGACGATAATACCCAAACGTTCCAACTGTGTGTTTAAGACTAGATGAAATGACGATAATATTAAATGTACCTGTTGTAGAACTTCGTCTATTTGGCTTTACGATAACACCAAAAGTACCTATTTTAGACATACGTCAAGAAGAATTTACGATAATACCCTACGTATGTCTATGTCTAGATGAAATGACGATAATATTAAAAGTACCTGTTGTAGACCTTCGTCTATTTGGTTTTACGATAACATCAAAAGTACCTGTTGTAGAACTTCGTATATTCGGCTTTACGATAATACCAAAAGTACATGTTGTTGTTTTGTATGGAATCAGTACACAATTAATAAAATCCGGTTCAGTACCCACGAATGTAGTCCCAGTCTAATTTTAGATCACTTTTTCCTGTCTGAAATTGGTGGTGATAATAGAGTTAGATTTTGGCATTCTTGGTAAGGATTTAAAGGCAATTGTTTATTCTTTAAAATGTGAGCTTATGGTGTGGTTGTCTGTGTGTATTTCGGCGACAGTGCACATTGAGTAATAAGGTCATGGTGATGATCCGGAAGTGAAATCTGTGTTCTGTTGCCTGGTGTTTTGTTTACAATTCAGCCTCTCAAAAAAAAAAATTGCAGGTCAACCCTTGACAAGAACTAAACCGTAAAGTCATCTTTGAAGGTATTTTAGATTAACATATGATTTGTATTGATTGTCACACAGTGGAAAGTTCAGTATTGAGAAACAAATGTAGAGACAATATAGTGAAATTAATTGTGTTCTATGGCCTGTCAGTAAAAACTTGAAACTGATAAAAAAAAATATTATTAATGACATACACATGACATTTTAATATGTTATGTATATTGACTTTAAAATATAAAAATGAAATTAAAAATAAAAAATAATTTTAATTTTAAAAATTTAAATGAAATTTAAGAAACAATTAAAAAATAACATTTTTCCACCAAGTATACACATATATATTTTTGGAATGATATTAAATGATATCAGCATATATATACTTCCTACACCATATACAAGCTCAAATGATGGATATTTGTCAAATTTGATCAGAGAAAATATCTTTATTAGTCAAAATGAAACCCTCATTTAAAATACATGAAGACAAAATTCTACTTTGCTTTGTACCTTTAGGTCATTGAAACTATTTATTTGGGGTCCAAACAGTTAATTTATGTGTTTATGATGGGGCGACTTCCGGAGTAACACATATCTGCTTGTATAGCTATCAGTAATTGTTTATAAACATAGTTATAGGGTATTTAGTGAGAGGACAGAGATGAAAACTTTATACTAGAACCTGTTCAAGTTCTCTACAAAATCATATTAAGCTGTCAGATAATGAAATACAGGTCAGAGGGGTAAACTATACTTTACCCAGGTATATTTACCATTGTATGTAAGAAAACAGCAAAATGATGTAAGTTGAACACATTATGCATTCCATTTTATTGTTCAGTTTCTTTAAGATGTTGATTGATGTAGTGCAGCATTGTGGCCCAGATGATATGGGAATTCTCATGATCCATTTTGCTTTATGCATTATTAATGACAAATAATATTTGTTATCTGACACTTTAAAGATTAAATAAGTAATATTCAAACAGATTATTTTAATTTAACTTTCTACAACTGATCCTAACATGGTTATATAGCTGACATGAACAAATATGCATATATTTTGTAATGTTTGGAATCAAAGTTGACATTGTCAGGCTGACATAGTACCTATAGTGAATCTGTAAAGCTCAGTTTTGACTGTGTGCACTTAAAATATCCCAAGATGTTATTTTCATCATGAATATGCCTCTGTATGGTAACACATTTCAATTTAGTACTTTGACAGAGGGCGGTATTGCAGCATCAGCTGATATCTGATTCCATTGAATCATTGAATCATTGAACTTAATAACTTGGTAGCCAAGACTCTTAAAAATAGACTAAAAATGTTCAAACAGATTATATGAATCATATTTGCACATGTGATTTTAACAAGTACATTGCATATGTCCCACACATGCAAATATCCATCCTTGTTTACAAGTTTTTGGGATGAAAATTTCACATTTAGTTGATGATATAGAATCTATTGGTACCTATAGTTGATCTGTGTGGCCACATTTTGCTATATTCACTCACAATATCTAAAATTGTTTTTCCTTCATGAATAGGATTGCATATAGTAATAAATTTTAAATTATGTACATTGTCATTTGACTTTCCACTATACTGATATGTATCAATGTTTGCACCAATGATCAAACCTCACCGTTCCAACAGTGCCTTAAACTTTATGATACATACTCTGTCTGATTTAGGTATTATGGCTAAATATGCTTGTAGAAACTTCATCTATTTTTAGGATAATTATATCACTTTAATACATGCCCAGTGCTTCACATCTTTGAGTGTCACTCAAAGTTTACTTTTTTTTACCCATATTTGCAAGCTGAATGTTATTTTGAAATCACCATATCTAACACATTTTAACTTAATTTGCCTACATCTTCCTTTTTCTAGAATTAAGTGAAACATGTTATATATTTTCAGGTCTAGTCTGGTATCTGGAACAAAGTATGATCAAAGTTGGATCAATTTGGAAAGCTCTCCAGTAGTCCAATGGTGATAGCAAGGTCTCATAAGGACATGTGTAGTGTGCTGCTATAAGTGACCAAGATGAGTTCATATCAGTACACTGATATACAGCATCTCAAAGACATGGCTTAGATCTTCATGAGAGAGATTCGCATCATTTTTCAGTAAGGTGAAACTGTATTTTCATATTGCATTGTTGACTTTTGTAGTTATCGGCATTAAAATGGAATGCATATTTGCTATAAAACATGCTAGTGGTCCCATCAAAACTTTAAATATGAGTGGGCTATTAGTTATACAAACAACTACCCAAGTACCTGAAATAATAAATGTGGAACATAGCACCGGTCATTGTTTCTTAAGTATGTACACCTATATGCAGCTGGATAGGCATATAGCAATTTGCTGTCCAAATCACTGTGAGCTGTCATGCTTCAGTACCCCTGGAAATAGTATTATCAGTTGTACAGACCCAAAATACCATTTGTTTTAAACACCATTCATTAATCAACTTTGCTGCCTTAAATTTGTCAAACTGAATGTTATAACTTGTATGAAAATTTAATTTTTTAAAAATAAAAAGTTTTTAAAATTTAAATATTTATTTAAATTTCCTTTAAAATTTAATATATCAATATTTTTTAATTTCACGAATATTTTCAGACAGACCTTATCATGTATTACAATTAGGTTTTTACTGCATTGAAAAATTCCTATAATTAAGGAAGATATATCAAATTTAGTTTTGGTTTCTTAAGAACAATTGGACCTCAAATTTCACCCTATAGAACACCAGCACTACACACTTTTTGACAGCTGTCACATGTCTTGCTTGAAAGGAAATTTCAAAAGACTTTATGTATGAAGTTGAAACAGTAGTGGCATGCAAAATAAAATGCAAATATAAAGTTTGACAAAAATATTGACCCTTTTAGGAATCAGTACACAATTAATAAAATCCGGTTCAGTACCCACGAATGTAGTCCCAGTCTAATTTTAGATCACTTTTTCCTGTCTGAAATTGGTGGTGATAATAGAGTTAGATTTTGGCATTCTTGGTAAGGATTTAAAGGCAATTGTTTATTCTTTAAAATGTGAGCTTATGGTGTGGTTGTCTGTGTGTATTTCGGCGACAGTGCACATTGAGTAATAAGGTCATGGTGATGATCCGGAAGTGAAATCTCTGTTCCGTTGCCTGGTGTTTTGTTTATAATTCAGCCTCTCAAAAAACATGCAGGTCAACCCTAGACAAGAACTAAACCGTAAAGTCATCTTTGAAGGTATTTTAGATTAACATATGATTTGTATTGATTGTCACACAGTGGAAAGTTCAGTATTGAGAAACAAATGTAGAGACAATATAGTGAAATTAATTGTGTTCTAAGGCCGTATGGTTTCACGCCATTTTTCAGCACAAGATAAGTTACACATGGCGGCCAGTATTAATGGTGGAGAAAGAACCCTGGAAAATCCAGGGAAGAACCACCGACCCACGAGAAGCTACTGGCAGACTTTCTCACTTACCCAAGTTAGCCGAGTCTGAACTCGAACATGTTGTAGACCTTCGTCTATTTGGCTTTACGATAACACCAAAAGTGGTCATAATTTCAGGTTGTGAACAAACTGAAAAGATCAAAACTGCTTTAGTTAGATGTGAATGAGTTGCGTGTGCTGGCTTCTTTGATTTGTAAAATAATTATTTTCACTAAATGCAATCGAAAGAACATCATAACTTGAAATTAGGCGGGCGTGGCTATATTTGGAAATACCATATTTGCACTAAATCTGCTTGAGACGGAATACATTGCTTAGATTAAATCGTTATCACCTGTCCTTGTACAAAGTTGCGTACAATAGAAAGTGGTTACTCAATATAAAAGAGCCATCGTGGTAGATAAAAAAAATAATTTGACAAATGGTTAGAGTTAATGGTTGCTGTATTTCAAGGTATAAGTACTTTCTTTATTTTTATAACTGCTGCAGCATCATCGATGCATAAATAAAGTAACTAATCTAAGCAAACCAGCGTTGAGTGGTACACATTTAAAAATATTATTGGTACTCTATGGTTTACAAAAAAGCAATAGAAAAGAGTGAGAAGTGACAAGTTTTGCAAAATGCAACAAAAAATTTGTTTCCCTATAATACAAAATAAAAATGTAACAAAAACTAACGGTATTGCGACTTAAATCCCAAATAATCATAATAGAAATATCAACACATGTCCAAATGAAAAAGTTCTTAATAAACTTAGTTTTTATTTCAAATAATTTCCAAAGTTGAAGTTGATCGTGTAAAGGTACAAATCAGATATCAACATATATAGAATATACAGTCTTGACTGACTTCTAAAACAAGGATCAAATCGCAATGGAAACCGTATCTGTAAACAGAACAGACGGAATAAACAAAGGAGAACTTGTACAAATCTGATTCAAACGAAACAAAGATATGATACCATGAATATCATTTTCACCTTGCTCTCTGCAAAGAATCCGTCGACGATGAAGAGTAGCCCCTAAACAGAAAAAAAAACTAAAGTGAATTGCTATTAATACGTACATGTATCTAAAGTATTGTGTTTATATTCTCTACTAAAATATGAGAATCGCTGTGCGTAAACAATTCTTAAATTATTCGCTTAGAAAAGTAAATCTCACGGTTGTATTATCAGAGTGAATTGATTTACTGATAATTTTCCAGGTAATTATTAAATTTATATTCATTTCGATTTGTATATTTTGTTTTTTAAGCATGTACATAATCAAGATAATTATATGCATACTATTATATATATATATATATATATATATATATATATATATATATATATATATATATATATATATATATATATACACACACACACACAATCTTTTTCTTTGTGCGTTCTATGTAGATAAAAGTTTTGAATCATATAATTTTGGGATTTGTGCTCATTAATTGGTTTCCTTTGACAGGGAGATAAATAAATTTTATCAAGAATTATTTTCACTGAAGCTAATGTGAAGTCCTTGAAATGTAAATGTAATGGAATGTGCTATCCTCTTAATGATACAACCAAGGTCATAATCGACGGAGAGGTCCTGACCTTGCCCTTTCGTACTCACTATCAATTATCATCTGCCTACCTTTGTCCAGATAGTTTTCCAGATTTACTTCAGCCTGTATATGGTATGGTGTTTCTAAACTTGTTGATTATTGTCATTTAAATCCTGTAAAGTGGAATGCAACTTTTCTTGTGGTGATACATTTGCTTTCTAAAAATTTAAAAGCAGTCGATGATTAAATGTGTAAATGTATTTCTTCAAACATTTAGACTGCCACCTCGCTGCTTCTCTCGACTCTGACGTCATAGTTATTAACTGTTCCAATGTTTCTGTTCATTTTTTATCACTATTTTTTTTAGCTGTTACATTTGTTTACTGTGCGATGAATCAAAAACTGCCCACAAAACTGATTGCCATTTAACAGTTATTACTTTTCCTTCTTTCATGAATGAGCAACAGCTATGACATCCTTAACGAATTCATATATTTGTCAGCGTTGTTCGGTATGCTTTTATCTCTAAAATCTGTGTCATATTTATCAAACATTTTAATGAACCTACGGATGACATAACCAGGCAGACTTTACAAAGTTTACAAATGAAACATGATTGGATAGTTCTAATTGCATTTGCTGGATTGTTATGTTTACTTGCTATATGAGTTTATATGTTAAATTAATGTGGTCTTGAAATTTATCTTCAGTTATTTTGTTTTCTTAGCTGTGTGTTATATTTGCTGAATTTACACGTTTTCCGTCTTCGTCATTAAGAGCCAATGCTTCTGCATTTTCAGTCTTAATTCTTTGTGCACAAGTTTTATGAGTTCACACAAAGCATCGCAGAATACCTTAATAAAGTCTATTGGTCTGCGTCTCTTGTAACTTGTTTTAACGACAATACAACAGCTTGATGGAATGTATCGGATTGGGTTTTTTTTATGTGACATAACTCTTCTCATCCGTGTTCGGGTTTCCTTCTGGGACGCGTCGCTTCTGGTCACGATAGCACACTTACGGTACGCAGTCTTCTTGGTACGATTATTAGGTTTTTCTTCACAAAATCTCTGCAGCTGAGTGTCAATTTTGCCTTATTACAGTTTGAATTGTACCTTCACTTCATTTCCTTATGTTGTTAACCTTCTTGGACAACATCGTCTCCTGCAAAAACGGTACACTTATGATACACTGTACGTGACACTGTGTCTATTCTTCGCACGATGATAATTTAAAATCAGACAAAGCAATTACAAACGGAATGTTTAAAATGATGACTACTGTTTTGAATTTTGTAACGAAGCCTACTTTATTATAACACCCCACTAATTATCTACTTTGTAACATAATATTTTGTGTCCGGCTAATTCTTTTGGCGTATAGAACAAAGTAATAAACATTGAATAATTTTTTTTTATCCGTGTCATATTTACTTATATGTGATATTATTCTTGGAATGTAAAAAATACATAATCAGAGAGAGTGATGCCTTCCAACTTTGTAGGCACAAGGACCACCACAATGAAATGTGATTTTCGTGTCAAAATGCCAATTGGATTGAAATCTAGATCTGATTGTATACATGGAGATCTGACGGGCGCCGAAAAAGAGCTGTGTTCTTCCGAACGCTGGAATTCAAGGTCACGTTGTTTTCAATAATCTATCATAAAAGCGTTGCTTTTTGTACTGATAATAAATTGCTGGATTACGGTGGCGGAGCAGGAGACACTTACCCTACCCTCCCTGCCTCTGGCAAGGTTCTGCTGTCTCACCTCTCCAATAATCCATACCCATTTATCAGATTTATGTTCCAATTTCCCAATGTCCGGTATCTGCACACAACATTCATCAAAGCAGTTACCCAGGTTTAAAAAATATACTAAGCTCCTTTATTTTCCAAATTAATATAATTTCTCCAGCTTAAATCCATTCGAATAAATGTGATAATATATATATATATATATATATATATATATATATATATATATATATATATATATATATATATATATATATATATATATATATATATATATATATATATATTAAACGAGTGATATATTTTATGTGCAATATTAAATATTAAATCCTGTTTTAAACAGCTATCCTGTACTATCGCATATAAAAATGTCAAATGCCAAATAAATATCAATATCCTGTTCATCTCTGTTCAGTATACTTTATAGAAACCTTGTTCTGTATTAGGAATGTATACTTTCAGTTTGTTCGCCTTCATCAATGGGTTGCTTTAGGAATCTGATCATTGAAATTTTCTACTAATGAGATTCGTCAAATATGAATGATTACGGAAACAATCATACAAATCTTGATTGTTGTCGCAGTAGAATATGTACTGATTATATTGATTTTAAATTACTCTCTAAGTATTTCCTTTCAAAATCTATTTTAATTTTTATACCTTCATCCTCCCTACTTCTTTTCTCGTCAAAAAACGTATTAAAGATGATTTGTAACTTTTTCGCTTCTTATTTTTTTCTGATTACATCAAGGATGGAAGCCTCCGTTTTGATTTATGTAAGTAGAAACATTTCAATACATATTTTACTTTTCTTTAATATTTAACTTCAGCCGTTTCGTAAAATAAATTAAAAATGACCAACACTTTGTCTATAGATTAAGCCTATGGTGCTAATTGACCGTTGCGGTGGCCCTAGGTTGTCCGTCTAGAAGGTCGCGGATTAGAACCCCGGCCGATTCGTACCAAAGACTTTTAAATAATGGTACTAACAGCTTCCTCGCTAGATGATCAGATTAAGGTGTTATTGTTAGGACTGGTCAGCCTGTTGTCAGGATAATGTGTCTGTGTAGGACATGACGCTACATATCTGTGACAAAATGCTAGACGTCACTATAAACTGCCACACTGCAGACACCGTCGCAATATGACTGAATTTGTTAAAAAACTAAATTACAAATTCAAATAACACACACACACACACACACACACACACGTGTTAATTATATTGGAACTGCATCACTTACCACTCCGATGGAGATACTTCACTCTGGCTGTATCTGTTTGCACCAGAACCGTAACTTTGAAAAATATGCTCTGAGTGATCATTTTTTTGAAGTTTGGTGATCTTATTTAATTTAGCAACATTTAAAATAGCATTCTAGTAGGGCTACGTCAGTCAACGTCGATTTCTGAAACACAGTATCCCCTAGTTTTAGCCTGACATGAATATTGACTTTTTGAAGTCTGTTTAGTGGGTTAGTGCATTGTACTAGCAATTGTAGTAGTTTGACGTTGTCTTTCAATTCTTTAATTTTGGAGACATAAATGTCCATATAGTCCGTAGTTTTCTAAAGTCATTTAACCTAACAAAAAAAAACATGATGGAGGAACCTCATATATTAAACAATATTGTGCATGCATTGTGCAGAAAAATCATTGAGTAAACTGTACATGTCATTTCATTCTCAACTGTATTGAAGCCTGTGATTTGATCTGAATTTTTACATTTGAAAGATTCCCCTTGCCCTCGTGATCGTTCAATATATTTTATTGAGTGTCATAGTATGTACTGCATTGTTCCCTGTAATTATTTTACTTGAAAGTTCTTTATATATATATATATATATATATATATATATATATATATATATATATATATATATATATATATATATATATATATATATATATATATATATAAACAGATCACAAACTTTATTTAACATTAAATTGCAAACGCATTTTATACTTACAGCGTTGGGATGCCGGCAGGTATTACCATAGAGGATAACTAAAACATTTTTGTTGAGTATTCAATATATATATATATATATATATATATATATATATATATATATATATATATATATATATATATATATATATATATATATATATATATATAAATTCAATTGAATATTCACTTAAATATGCTTAATGCATTATGTGGGTGATGTACGAAGAAACATTAAATTGAAGACATTGTATTCAATCCGGATCGGATTCCACAATTTGTCCCAGGCAAAGCAAAAGCACCCAAATTGCCAAACCCCTAATTTGTTTATACACCTGTATTTGTTAAACAACAAACAATATAATAAGTTAAAAGTAGATCTGTCTGTTTAGGTCAAAATATATATTTAAAGATTCATTCAAGTACATTTTTCTATGCCGTTAAGAATGGAGAGTTTCTACTTGCGCGTCAGGTTTCACCGACTAAATAATGTTGAGGTCGATCGCTTGGAACCACATCAGACATTTCTGCAAACTTGTATGGGGTTTGAGGAACGGGGGGAAAAATCACCTAGCCAGCAAATTTGTCTCAGATTCTACTGTCTGAGTTCTAATGGCTCTGGGCACATCTTTTCACCTTCGTCACAATCCAACATTGGGAATATCTTGTTACTAAACTTTCGTCTAAGGAAAACGGCGATGACTA